>BMAV01002708.1:34020-44791 GCA_019973955.1 Trichonephila inaurata madagascariensis
TCACTTTTAATTATTTATTTGTAAAAAAAAAAATTATTTTCATTATAAATTTATCTAAAAAAAATTCAGTCTTTTCCTTTTTTTTTTTTTCTCCCGAAAATTTAGGCTTTTCGTGGCAATATGAAATTTTGAAATCACATTTTATAAAATTATTTTCTTTTTAAGCAGATCATCTTTTCCACTTAAGGGTGTTCCGATTAATAATTTTTTTTTCTTCATATAACCATGATCCATCATAATGCACACCCTTTTTTGTACCCACAGCCGGGTGAATCCTAGCTAGGCACACTGCTTGGTGACAAAATTTTTGTCAACAAAAATTTTGGCGATAAAGTTTACAATATGGCAATCCTTCCGGATTGTCAAGTCTGGTGGCTAAAAAATGGCAACCCTAAAACCAGTCAAGCAGAAAAAAATTCGGGATAAGTGGGGGTCCATTCCTTCACTTTATTTACCCTTTCACCCTTTCCTTCATTTATTTACCTTCTGGTACATTGTATTCTTAATGTTAAATTTTGTCAAGGACGCTTACCAACGATGGGTCTCTTCAAACAGAAAGTCAAGTATTTTTCTCAGTTTCTTAAAATTCAGAAATTTCTTGGGACATTTGTTTTAACCGCTATGTTTGCAAAAATAATGAAAGCACTATACTAAAATCCAGAAATCCCACGTGTAAAATAGAACAAATTTAACGTTTAACTTAAAAAATAACTCTTAAAGCTACTACTATATATAATATACATATAATAGGTTTGCTACAACATATAACAATTCCCTATTTTACATATATTAGCATTTTTACTAGTACTGCAATCGATAAGTATACATTTTCTTATTCATTCAAACCTATTAAGGTATTCGAATAATTGTTTTGATAGTTAATGTCACCTGCTTTAGAATATACATATAAAATTGTTTTAAGACTATTATTATGAAGCCCAGTGGCTGAGTGGTTAATTCGTCGAGCTTCCAAACCACAGATCCGAGGTTCGAACCCCGTGCTGGGCAAGGTTGACTCAGCCTTTCATCCATTCAGGCGATTTATGAATGAGTACCAAGCTTGCTTGGAAACTGAACACTGGCTGTTTCGCGTCAGACTGACCACCTGACCGGAATATCTGCTCATGCACCTCAGGGCCCAAGGTCGCGTATACTGAGTCGGGCGCAGTAGGCCTTGGACCTCATGGGCTTCTGAACCACTGAGTTTAGTTAAGTAATAATATTCTTAAAAAAATTATATGCATATTCGAATTCAGGTAACGTAGTCGGATACCTTAAATACTATCCAAAATATTTTTAAGTAATTAAAAACTTGTTAATTATTTTTTTAAAAAAAATATATGGAAAATATTTTCATTATAAAATCCAAAATATTTGCCATCACTAAACGATATTAAAATTCTGGAACTCTGGTGCTTACCTTCCTCCCGAAACGACGTTCGGAAAGAACGACGTATGCACGGAATCTTTTTTCGTTATTTACCTATAACAAATATTGAGCTCCATTATTACGAAGAGTCTTTTAATGTGTAGCAGTTACAGCTTAAAATTAATTCTTTGCTTAAGGTTTTATGATACATTGAACAACTAAGATAAAAAAAAAGAGTTAAGCCTTCCTCTTCACCAAATCTTCTACAGGAAATGTTGATGAAAAAGACTCGAACTAAGAGAGAGAACACAATTTCTAATACAAAAATGCCTCAACATAACTTTTTTATTTCATACACAAAAAGCTGTTATACAGATATTCATTCTATTTCACTTATTTCTTTTCTCATTATAAAATATTTTTCAAATTTCATTTCGATAAACTGTGAAATGCTATATAAATTATTGTTAAGTTAACTGGCTACATTCAATCGTGATATTGTAAAAGCCTATAAATGAATAAATTTTAGATCTTTAGCACCATTTGAATTTGAATGTACATATAAAATTGTTTTAAAAATATTGATACAGCAAAAAATTATTTAAATGCAATTTTTTGACAAAAAAAAAAAATCACCCATTTTTAAAACATTCTTCTTTTATGAAAATTCTTCTATAATAAAATATTTTGCCTATAGATAGTTAAAATTTCTGTACGGAGCCTATTTAAGATTTTTTTTAAATATATAATTTAGGAGTGGATTTATTCCTATTTTAATACGTCAAAGTAGCAAAATTTTAGAAAAAAAAAGCATCGTTTATTATTTTAATTAACAATAACTCTGAAAATAATAAGATTTTTTCAAAAATACTAGAAGTAATTTCCATGAAAAGAGAATTTTCTTGAAATATTTTTTTCATTTTAAGAACGTTATATAGTAAACAAGTATATATCACAGTTTTTCTTAACCGCAAAACAACTATACGATTACTATAATATTTTTCGATTTGAAAACATCTACCGAGTTAAAAAAAATTTGACCTTAGACATTCTATTTTAATATTGGTTTTGTTGGAAGTCTTGAACTTATTTAAATAAAGGAAATCTTAATAGTTCCGAACAGAAGGGGGGGGGGGGGGCNCCCACAGAAAGACCCTCAAAGTTCTACCAATCCAGCTCAGTTGTTTCTCTTTTCTGGTATATATTGGTATGTGCAGGTGTTTGGGGTAGCTTGACTATATATAGTCACACTAGAAGCTTCTCCAGTATCAACGGCGACAGATCTAAGCCTTAGGAATTTGTAGATGAGACACAAAATAGTGCTTCAGTTCCTGTAAGTGGGGGGAGGGGGCTATGCTTGACCCCTAAAATTTCAAATCTAAGAGTTTGCGACCTTGAGCTGTTGACCGTAGTTGATCTTTCATTCGGAAAATGCTCTGTACTATTTTGAAATAGGAGCGAATCAAAGGCATTTTTCTAGTATTTGAATCTACACGAATTAACGCAGGCTAAAACAAAAAACACATTGAACAGTTAACAAAAGAAATTTGTTTCACTTTTAGTTCTATACAGTAAGAACGATTATTACATTTATCGTATACATAATAATAAAATTTTAATCGATGTTTAAGGAATGGTAACACGAAAGTAATGGATTTCATTTCATTTTAAGTAAAATACGAAGTTAAACTGCAATACTGAAGCTCACTATTAATCGATAATTTTTGCGTTAGTGATTCGAATGATGTTTCGGATGTTTATAAAAGAAAAGGGTTGGTTTATAGTATTGCGTTTTGAACAGTATAATTTTATTATAATATCTTTAAAAAAAAGCATGCAGAAAATAAAGCATTCGACGAGGGGAGGGGGAATTCCAGAACAAAACAGATTTTGCAACAAATGGATTAATTTAAAATAAAATAAATCAAAAACTATAAAGAAAAAATATATTAGAGGCCTTGTAATTTTAGTTCTGGAGAATATTTTTTAAAAATTTTCTTTATTACTTGGTTAAGTGACGACTAGATTATTTTGAAGAATGTGAAAAACTGACACTATCCATCATATCAGTAGAGGTACCGTTACTTCAAAATGTATAAGTTTACGGTGATTTTTTTTTCATTAACGCGATCTTACACACGCGCAGCCGTGGTATTAATCAGTCATAAACCTTTGATGGTTTAGTTAAAATTATCGTAGTTTGATTTGACTCTAGAAAAATATTACGTACTACACTAAGCAAGTTATTTCAAAAGATGACCCAATCAATTAATATTAAAAATGGTACAGCAATATTTTTTATTTACACTCTCTGTTGACACCCTTCATCACATCATTAAGTACTGCAACCCCATATTTCCCACCTGTGTGAAGCAATATTTTTTACTAAAGTAATCATATATTAAATCGCAATCTCAAATCGAGCACGTGCCTGGCGTGTCTTGAGTTCGAGCCCAATACCACTAAAGACCCTCCGTATAGGGGAACGATGCACGTTTAATCTGTTGAGAGCTCAAGCCTCCTCCCGTTGATGTGGTGTGGTAGTTAGGAGAGGGGGGCAGCTCAGGTGTCGTCCTCGTCACTTGACCATTGTTCAAAATTACGAGGTCCGTCGCCAAAAGCCCTCGTGTAAATTAACAGTGCGACGTTAACGTTTTTATACTCATTCACACTCAAATCGATCAAAAACTTGGGGTTTATTTAAAATTAACGTAGTTTGAGAAAATGTCACCTCTAATTTTGACTCTCCATATAGAAAAATATTGCATACAAAATGGTTTACTTAGGTAAGATTTCAAAATGGTACAGCATTTGCTACTTTTTTCATAAAATTGACATTTTTTTTTTTTTAAATAATGACTTTATTATATATATATATATATATATATATATATATATATAACCACTTCTTATTTTTTTTATGTATAACTCAAACTAGGTAATAAATACGAAAACAAAACGGAAAGCAATTTTTAAGTACTTTATAACAAGTTTAATACTCGAATTTAAATCACGATTTTTTTTTTTTTTTTTTTTTGAAACTCTAGGTCAAGACTCCTTGTGTGCCGACAAAAGTATAACACAAGGCTTACAAACGTAAGTCAATACTCAATCAATAGTAGTTGGAAGCTTCAAGTAGAAGGATACAGGCACAAATGGGAATCAAAATGGAAAAGAAAGAAGAATGGATGCAAATATAATAAATACAGAACAAAATACAAAATTGCTCACATGCAAATGGAGACATTCAAAAGGTAAAGGAAAGAGCAGGTTTTGATTCTGTATTAGCAAGCATCCTTTAAAGAGCTCGGTCTTTTGCCGCTTAATCCCTCAAAATTTACAGGTTTGTATATGTTCTACGTTTAAAACACTTCACCTTTTCCCTTACATAAAAGCAGAAAATAGCATTCAATAGCATAGCATAATATAAAATGCAGCAGCATTCTATATTAACAAGCATTCTTTAAAGAGCGAATTCAACATTCAACATTCTTTCAAGCATTCTTTTAAGCATTTTTGTGCCGCTTAATCCCTCAAAATTTACAAGTTAATACATGTTCTATGTTTACAAAAATGTATTTTACCTCTTTTTCCTTACATAAAAGAAGTAACAAATTCAGGTGTTTCAAAAGCATTGTGTAGGAAACCGCCCTTCCCCTATTCTTCAAAGTACACTTTTCTCATGGTAGAAATTGATTGATCATGAATTCGGACGATGCGGCTTTTCTATTGCACCTTATCACTAGGATGAAAAAAAGAATGTTCGAAAGAAATGTCCATAGAATAGCTATGGATGCTTAACACATACAGCATATGTATAACAGCATAGGCAGAAAATAGAACACTATTTTTAAAATTATTGTTGATAAGAATACGTTCTTAATTAAAAGAAACTTTAAATTAGAGTAAGGTTATTTTTTCTTTCTGAATAAGAATTTTAGAAGAACTCCAAATGGGATTCTTTTTGGTCGATTAATTGATTCACGTCATATTCTGAAGCAACAAGAGGGCAAAAAGCGATGGACTAATTTTTAAGTATGATCAAGTGACGAGGCTGACGAGCTGGCACGGTAGGATTTTGAGCCTCGACAGAATTTAAGTGTATCATCCCCTCTACCCGAGAAGTCGTCAACAGCACTATTCTATAAGCTCGCGATTCAACAATGCTGGCTACGAGTTCGTGACCACGGCCACGCTTTAACTAGCGACGGAAAATTCACCGTGTGTCTAGCACAGTGCTTCTCAAACTTTCAGCATTTGCGACCCAGTTTTCACACAATCATAATTTTTCTCTCCCCCCCCTCCATACAATAACAATGTATTGAATTCATACATTATGCTTCGACGCTAAAGGCTACAATACGATTTTAATTATAAACCATACAAACTATCAAGATAAGTATTGGATTTTGTATATAACAAGCCCATGGAAGTCACTAGTAATTATTAAACTTGTTCTTAACACATATAGTATTGATAAATTAATTATCAAAAACATTGAACAATCCTGATACATTTATAAGTATATTATGTCATTTCAAATGTGTATTTTATTATGTCAGAAAGTATTTAGTTTTTGCTTTTTTTTCAGTAACATATTTTTTTAAATAATCTTTTATTTTCGATATGCTCGCGCTCCACTCACAAGATTATCAAGTTTGATACCCCCAGTTAGAGAAACGCTGCTCTAGCAAAAACTTCGAGGATTTCGGCTGTTGAGAAAAATAGAAAGGCACCCTTTCCAAGAAACCATGTCGTTTAGTGATAGATCTGTTTTACGATTTTACAATAGCGTGGGAATGTCAAAAAATCTTTTGACAGCCAAAACCTTTTCAACCTTCTGTGAAAGGTTTTGTTGTGGAGAACACAAAAGGAGAATTATTAGACATAATAGGTAGCTAAAGAAATCATGGAAGGGAATGTTTTTAACTTTAGTGCTTTTTAAAAACTTCATAAATCAAGGTGTTTATCTGGTATCAAAAAAGGGTGTTCATGAAGAGGAGATGATTCTTTCTCGGTAATTAATGGAAAATATGTGTCTGAACGGGGAGGAATGCGTGTGTGTATGTCATAAACCTATTAAGAGAGAATGAGCTTAGGAAATCTACCTCCTTCCCTTTGATACCCCTTTTATCCTTTTGGAAAGAGGGAAACGTCACTGAAACTGTTTTCGGCATCCATCCTGAAACTTATTGGCAGAACTAACTGACAACTATTATCCATCAATACAAAAGACACAAAAGCATTTCTTTTCTGCAGTTTCTCTTTATCACGATACGGTGGTCACCCCCTATTTTCCCACCCTATAACGTGTGTGGTCCTATTTCCAATGCGAAAACAGTAATTCGAGATGGAAAACTTCAGGTTTTGAGCCCGGCTAATAAATTATCAAACTCAGTTATGATTTAAAATGTGAAAGTGTTTTACGTCAAAATGAAGGGAAATTCACAAGGAAGTATTAAAAAAAAAAAAGAAAAAAAAACTAAATTCTTTCTGGTAAAAAAAAAATTTTTGTGTTTTATTTAACTTTTAATAAAAATAAAATATTTTGACTTAAATAATTTTACTAATTCATTTTTTTTTTTTTTTCACAGTGGATTTTGGGAAATAATGTTTGCTGCAATCGGCGTAATTTAGTTTAACCAACAGTATAGTTTAGAGGAGAGATAAGGAAGGGAAATTGTGTGCTTTGATAACACACACACACACATATATTGCCGTTTTCATCGGAATTTTTTTTTAAAGTTTAGTTTTTGCGCGAAACATAATAACAACTTTACAAACATTATACAAACTTTGCTAACATTTGCATTACTAAAGAATTCTATACTGGGTTTTGAACTGTGTAAAATGTCTCGATAAGAATTTTATTCGATTTTTTTAATCACCGCCACACTTTAAAGCTGAACATGGGATTGTTATTTTTATTTATTTATTTAAAGGAAATGCTCGGCTCAGAAAAAAAAAAAAAACTCCAGTTAGAGAGCGCATGACAGAAAAATGAACAGAAAAAGCCGAAAAGTATCACAAACGCAATTGAAGATAAAAACAGTTAAAAAAACACATACACAAATTAAGTGAAAAGAACCTTAAAAACACAATTAAAAAAAAACTCTAAATATCGAGCATAAATTGATGCATAAAAAAGGGGTTAAAGGTTTTCCCGGGTTAAAAGTCTAAGTCGCCAGGAGAACTTCAAAATACTACAAAGGTCATTAGTGAATGAAATAAATAGCAAGGATTTTTTTTCAAGGTTAAGAGGCCCAGCGATCGAGTGGTAGCGTATTGCGATTCCACACCACAAGTCCGGGTGGCTATTCCCGGGCTGGGCAAGGTCGACTCAGCCTTTCATCCCTACTACAGTGGGTCGATAAATGAGCACCAAGCTTTCTTGGAAACTTAAACACTGGGGGGTCTCGCTTCAGACTGACCGCCTGATCAGGTGCTAATGCACCTCAGCGCCCAATGGTCACATATACTGGGATGGGTAAAGTAGGCCCTGGCCCTCATGAGCTGTTGCGCCACTGAGTTTGTATTCTAGGTGAAAGCTCTGGGGAACACCTGATGTATTTGTTGTCACCATTTGTTATTACCATCAGAGATGCTGCATTTTTTAAATAAAGTGTCCGATTACTTAAATAGGAATATAACCAATCAGTAAGATTGACACATGAAAAAAATGAGTGTAAATAACATCAAGTTAACAGTCATTCTCAAAAGCTGACGTTACTTTATTCGTCAAGCAAAATAAATATGTAGTCGCAGGACGCTGTGGCGTAAGACTATGTTGAGCAGAGTTTGAGTTTGAGTTAATATTAACGTCGCACTGTTCAGCTACACGAGGGCTTTTGGCGACGGTCCACGTAATTTTGAACCATGGGCAAGTGACGTGGACGACACCTGAGCTGGCACCCCCTCTCCTAACTACCACACCACATCAACGGGAGGACGTTTCAGCTCTCGACAGATTTAACGTGCATCGCTGCCCTACACGGCGGGTCTTCAGTGGTATTGGGCTCGAACTCATGGCATGCCTGCCATGGTCCGATACCTTAACCACTGGGCTACCGCAGCCCCGTATGTTGAGCAGAGGAAATTACATTAACTTGGCGGAAAAGGCTTTTTATAAACTATGATTTCAAATAATTTAGAGATTGGATTTAAAATTGCAACTGGCCGTTAAATTATTTAGAATCATTTATATTACCCTTTTTATGAACTGATCTGCTTATAGGCATCACAAAAAAATGTATCTGTGTGTGTGTTTTCAAAGGAAGGTTAAATAAAACCATAAGAGGATAATCAACTACGCTGAAAGCCTTTTAATAGAGTAAAAGAGGATATATGATCAATTCTAATAATTAAAATACATTTCAGCTCTTTAATTACCAAAACCCCATCATCATGAGTAACGGTCAATTGTAACCAAGTCATCTAAGCAGACTGAGCACCTTGGCGACGTACCTACCAATTTTGAACCTCGGTCAAATGACGAAAACGAAAACTAAGTTGGATCCCCCTCTTCAAACTTCCACATCGCTCCAACAGGCTACCGCGGCCATGTTTAAAACGCAACGGCAAATTCTCCGCAGTGGAAAACTTCAATATGTGTAATAGGTCTAACTATTTAATCCACTAGTGTGAGTATTTAATAACCTCACACTACAAAGCAACACGAGAGCTACTAGTGATAGACGTCGTACTTTAGAACCACGGCCTATTGACGAGGACGACACCTGAGCTAGCATCTACTCTCCAAAATTCCACATCACGCCAACGGTAGTACTTTGAGCCTCGACTGATGGCCGCGGTAGCAGAGCAGAGTGGTATAGGTATCGGATCGTGGCTGGCTTTGTCACGAGTTCGAGCCCAGAATTACTAAAGACCCACCATGTAGGGCAGCGATGCATGCTAAATCTGTCGACAGCTGAAATGTCCTCCCGTTGGTGTGGTGTGGTAATTAGGAGAGGAGGTGCTAGCTCAGGTGTGGTCCACGTCACTTGACCATGATTCAAAATTACGTGGTCCGTCGCCAAAAGCCCTCGCGTAGCTGAACAGTGCGACGTTAATGTTCACTCGCTCACTCCATATCACGCTAATGTTAGTATTTTGAGCCTCGACTGATTTATCGTACAGTTCCTCTACACGATGGGTCTCCAGTGGCACTAAGTTTCGAAGTCATAACACCTTGTCTTCGAGTCCATAATCAAGATCACTAAGTTACCGCGACCTTTTACACCGCTCGAAAGGAATTCTAACTTTTTCACAAATAAGATCCTGTTGTTGCTAATGCCACCTGATTGGTAAATGCCAGATCGAGGTCCCAGAAACTCCTTAAGGCTGTTTTCGGTAAAAGTACGAGAGCCTGAACTAGACGCGAAGCACATTTTCAGACAGAAAAATGCCTCAATTTCCATGGAAATTTGCAATATCTTAGCTCATACATCTGTTAATAATATAGTTCTTTTAAAAATTTCAAAATGTTTCATGAATATTTTCTTTTTCGTTTTAATACGTGAAGGTGCAGCCCATTTAACATTACGACATAGGAGAAAAAACACGAAACACATTTTATACCAGAAAAAATAAATAAACTGGGTTAAAAATGGGAAGTATAATAAAAAAAACTGCTCTTTAAAGGATAGTGAAGCCAGAATATCATTAATTTTTCATTTCTTTTATATCTGAAAAAATGTTCCGAATTCGGGTCCTATTCTTTAGCATTAACCGAAAACAGCCTTAATGCAAAGGGCTAAGTTGTATGTCGGTTGTTATCCATAGCTCTGAACCACGTATAGGTGGTAGTACCATTTGGCTCGTTTCCATTCCAATTTTGAGGGGCAACACCCTGGGGTTGATCAGGGGCCTCCGACCTCTCTTCCCCTTCCACTAATCACACTAGAAAACCTGCGGCTTAACGACTATTTAGAGTACCGGAATGCCGCAGAGGCACTATACATTTACAAAAATCTATACCTTCTTCAGGCTTCGAACTCAGGCCGTACGGCACAGCAGCCAGCGTCTCGAACCACTATACCGGATTGAAATTGGATTATTCAACCTAATAAAGCATTGTACAAAAAGTTAGATTAACATGTTACGCGAATGGAAACAGAATCATTCACTTTTACAAATTAAATTTAAACTGAATGGATTAAAAAAAAGTTTTTCCAATATTTAGTTTTTTTTTTTAACCCGTTCAGGACCATGATCACATATATGTGATCATGCGTTTCTCCCTCCACGGCCCACGGCATCATATACGTATGTCAGTGCTCCGCAACCTTTTTATCGCTGCGGACCGGTCGTCGTTTCATAATTTTACCGCGGTCCGCTGAGGGTAGGGCACGTTGATTGTTTACATTTTAGATTGTTTTGATTTAACAATTTTAATTTAGTTAC
>BMAV01002708.1:65771-115887 GCA_019973955.1 Trichonephila inaurata madagascariensis
TTTTAAAAGCATTAAATAATTAAAAGTATCATCTATGCATTATGTTTGTTAGGAATTACCAGTAATAGAAGATTGGAAATAAAAAAAAAGCTATTTTGAGAATCTTGTAATAGTTAATTACATGTAACAACACTATTGTATTGTGATTTAAAATTATTCCAATTTTCATAGTTACCATGAAATTTTGGTAAGAATGTTTCACACAAAAAACTTAAGGTGTAATTTCTGATTAACTTAAACATTATCTTTGCTATTTATTCCAATGTTTCAATGTTGTTACATATAATTTGCTAAAATTATATAACATCTTACCTTGTGCTTCTGAAGTTCTTCCTTGATTTCATCCAATTCGCTCTTGTAACTGGTTATTTGATCACAAAAAAACATGATAATATTCAATTTTAAGGTCGTAAAGCTTATCTTGGAAGTAAAATTGTCAATTTTATTTCTAATATCAATTCTTTACAGTTCATTTATTTCATCAGAAATTAATTTCGAGTTTTATTATTTGAGATTTTAAACAGGCCCAACATCTGTTCAAAGAAGTTAAATCGATTATGAACGCACAGGTAGTCAACAAACCCACACAAGTTATCCACAAAGACTGGGAAAAGTTCTAGCTCAATGAACCCAAAATAATTTTACATGCGAAATACAATGAAAACAAAAATTCTTTTTAATGAACTGCATAACACGTATAAATTAAATACTTTTTTAACAACGTTGCTATTTTAGCGCAAAGTAATTATCCAGACAATATAGGACACAAACAAAACAGTTCAAAAGTTTTTTTCTTTTCTTTTAGCAACTGTGACAAAGCGGGAAAGGCTTGTCAATCCAACAAGTTAGTCATACCAATAGAATTTCTTAATGTGTAATTCCAAGAATTCTTTAAACATTTAAGGAGTCACTGTATCCTGGAGCATAAGGTCAGAAACTCTATGATCAAAACTGTACACGTTCAGAATTACTCATGAAAAATTACGGGTCTTCTACATGAAAATGAATCATGAAACCTTCAAGATGGAAGCTTGGAGATACAAGTATCAATTGATTACTTTGAAAGAATTGCTAAAAAGCAATGAATGACAATTTTACTTAACATATATTTACTAAAAATCTGTTGCAAGGTGATTCATACCTGTCCAGTGTAGGGTTTTACTGGCAAAACAATTTTAAAATCATCGAAACTCTCTATCTCTTCAGTAATTTTCTCACACCATTTATATAATATATTCCTTTATAAGTAATGTCACATTTCGCAAAGCATTTAAAGGTCCCTCCCAGTTCAAAATACTATAATCTTACTTCTTTATATCTATTTGAATCAATTTCTAATCACAATTGAAACAGACCTTTGGGCCATGTTACTTTAACCTTCTAAAAATTAACGTTTTAAATGCCAGACTCAGTAAGGATAAAATGACATTGTTTAGCTTTTACATCCTGTATTTATTTCATCAAATAATAAATCTGATATGTAGAACCCAAACAGTAAAATATATATTCAGGTATCATAAGTATATATATACTCACCAGAAATTATATGAGGATTATGGTATTAAATTAAAAAAAATGACATTGGTGAATTTTCAGAATTGTAATTATTTTCTGCCAAATTCATGGTATACATCTTTTTAAAATGTTGGTGATTATTCGTACAAATTATGTAAGAAATAATTTAACTAATGAGAAAAAATATGCGAAAGATCATTCAGAAAAAACTTGAAATGTAAATGTTCTCCATCACATTATACGAGGGCTCTATTCAGAAGGTAAGGAACGTTTCCGTATGACATCGCTAAACGTGCGCCGATAACATACATTTTGGTGTCTGAGTGCTCGGCATCTCAGTCGGCGTCCAGCCATCACAACAGGAACATTTTGATGCTGCCCGTTTTTATGATATTCGAATTTAAAATGTGCGCTGCAATTGAAAATCCCGCCAGTTGTGAGGTGTGGTCTGTGATACGGTTTTTGTTGGCAAAAAAACCTAAGACCTATGGAAATTTATTGGCAAGTGAGTGAAGTGTACGGAAATAACTTAATGAATGAAAGTTCAATCCGAAAATGGTGCATTCAGTTTAAAAATGGCCAAACTAACGTTCACGATGAAGAGAAGAGCGGACGCCGTAGCATTGTGACTGATGAACTGGTCGCTAAAGTTGATGAAAAGATTCAAGAAAACCGCCATTTCACAATAACGGAGATTTCGCTTAGTTTTCCACAAGTTTCACTGACTTTGTTGTTTGAAATTGTCACACAAAAGCTAGGCTACCACAAATTTTGTGCAAGATGGGTGCCGAAATTGCTTACAGACCACCATAATGGTCATCGAATGAGGGCAGCTTTGACATTTCTGGAGCTCTATGACAGGCATGTTAATTAATTCTAAGATCGAATTTTAACTGGTGACGAGACGTGGGAGAGACACGTGAATTGCGAGACAAAATTACAGTCCATGCAGTGGGGTCACACAAGTTTCCCCAAAAGATCAAGAAAATGTTTACAAACCTTGTCAGCAAAGAAGATTATGGCGACTGTGTTTTGGGATAGCAAGGCATTCTTCTGATTGATTTTCTCGAACGTGGTGCCACAATAAACTCTGAGAGGTACTGTCAAACTTTGCGCAACCTTAGGAGAGCAGTTCAAAACAAGCGACGAGGAAAGTTAACGTCCAAATTTTTGTTTTTGCATGACAATGCCCGACCTCACATGGCAAACTGCACTCAAGAACTCCTAAATTCATTCAAATGGGCGGTTTTCCCTCATCCGCCCTATAGTCCCGATCTTGCACCTAGTGATTTTCACTTGTGTCCAAGAATGAAGAACTGGCTAGCCACACAGCGCTTTGACGACGACAAGGAATTGAGGGTGCAAGTCACTGAGTGGCTGAGATAGCAGGCCGCAGAATTCTATGACAAAGGAATTTCAAAGCTTGTCCATTGCTATTATAAGTGCCTCAATTTGTTTGGTGACTATGTAGAAAAGTAGAATTTTAGTCGCTCTTTCTGATGTACATAATAAATTTTTTTTCTTGTACTTAGTTTCTTTTTAATTCCAAAACGTTCCTTACTTTATAATAGCAATTTCTAAAATTGTACAAGAGCTGTTATATTTGATCCTCACTCAGCAACTGTAAAAACACATTAGTGTTGATTAAGTATACTCCAAATAGAAATAAGAATTTTAAAATAATAATAGAATTTTAGCTCTATAAAAATTTAGCACATGACATATTCAAATACATGTTGATCTCTTGATCTTAATTTAAAATTAATAGAAACAGAAAATTTTCTCTATTCTATATAAGCAATTTACAAAAGAAAAAAATGAAACATTGAATTAAATGTATAAAAAAAAAGTACAAATTAAAAGTTACTGCAGTTTACAATTTCTGTAAATTGAAACATGGAAAAAACATACCTTAAAAGTATAATTAAAAACATAATATTAAAAAAATATCTATAAGTTACATCAAATTTTTATTTCATTAATTATTTATTACACATGTATTATGAGCATTAAAAACAATACATTATCAAAAGTAATTTTTTTTACCTCAAAAATTCAATTGTAAAGTAATCAATTTTTGATAGATGATCCACAAGAATAATGTATAACAAAAAGATATTACGCAAAACATTTACACATATTTTTTGATTGATACATTTGTAACAAAAAGCAACATTACACATAAAATTGTGTTTTAAAAACAATTTATACAGAAGATATTTAATAACAGCTTGATAAGATATTTGAGTTTCCAGTTTTTGACAACACGTGAAAAAGGATCAGCATATGCAAAATCAAACAATATTTATAAAAATAGATACAAATATATTTAAAAAATATTTTACTTTGAAACTTAAATAAAAATATAATTAAATGTAACACTTTGTTTAAAATTGGTACAATATATACAATTATAAAATAAAAGGTTTTTATGACAAATTTTACAACATACATATATACTGCATACATTAAATATACTTTTATTAAATTATAAACTTTTAATTAGATATATATATATATATATTTTTTGATAATTCTTTATAAACATACATTTTCTATTTCTGTTAATGGTTTAAACTAAGGACACATGTAATTAATAAGTATTTATACAAAAAGAAAGAAACTTTAATTATCTTAAGGCTGTCTGTGTGTATGTTTTTATTGTGTACAGAATAGGACTCAAAATCTAAACATTTGTTTTTAGATAAAAGAAGTGTACAGAAAGCTTAGCTTCTCTTACCCTTCCAGTTGTTTCTTAAGACGTATTTCGCGTCAAATCCGGCATATAACGCGCACTTTTAACAGAAAAATAAGATTGAAATTTATGGGTGCCCATTACATGCTGGGTATAAAAATGAGAGGTTTAAAAATGAAAGAAAAAGATGAGCATAGAAAAAACTAGGCCTCCACACATATCAAAATACTGTTTATTTAAAAGAAATAACATTCCTTATGAACTTAAAAAGGTTGTAGTTCTAGAAACAAACTATTTTTTTCTGAAGCATGGAACAATACCTTGAATAAATGATTTCAAAACACAAGAGCATTGCACATGTACACATTATAGGTTTCTTTGTAAAAAAGGGGTGCACGTTATACAGTGGATTTTATGGTATTTTGTTTAACCAACACTCGTGATTAGCTTCTTGACCATTTGACACTGAGCCTCCCAGATTGAAGGCTCAAATAATGGTGATTACTGTTACACATTTAGCACCACCCGAGGAGTACATGTAGCTTGAAAAATGCAATGGATGTGTGCATTCCTCTAGCTACAATATTAATGTACTCTGACTGTAATTCAATATAGAGAAGTATATTACATTGTACAACTAACTGAATTTTTACTTTACAAGTAAAAAACAAAAATTGCTTATACAAGGCACATTTTTAAATATTAAAAAGAGAGTCTTATAAACAAATGTATGGTTTACAATATTGCCAATTAGTACAAGAAGTTTTTTTTTGTGTAAATATGTTTCAAACTTATTTCAGGTTTTTTACCTTTAGCAGCCAGCCTTAAATGACTAAAAATTTAAAATAATTTATTAAGATAATTAACTGAAAGAGACATAAAAATTGACTTTATAGTATAAAAAACACTTAGACAACAAGAAACATTTATCAATTCTCTCATTTCATTACATTATATATCACAGCATCAAGGTGAGATAATAACAAGTATAAATTACAGTTAATCATTGCATTTTGTTACCATAAAATTTATTGTCAGTTTTCAACCAGATATAACTTTAAATAAATTCTGATTCATTATTACTATTTATGAATCTGAACAACAGATAAATAAGTTCATTAACTCTTTTGTGACAGGTGTGTCATATATGCACCAGTCAGTACTGTAACTGACAACATTAGAGCCTCCCCGTTAGGCCCCCTAGAATAGTGCTGATGTCCTCCAGTGATACATTATGCCACTGGCACCAATCTTGAAACCCCTCATCGGGGGGTAGGTGGTTCAATTCATCTTTACATGGGGACGACCAGTCCTGTAGATCAGTACAAACCGCCATTGCCTGGCTGCCAATGACAATTGGAGTGGATACATATGTGACACACCTGTCTCAAAAATGGTTTTGGTTGATCAGTACATTGTTTTGGTCAAAAATGATTGAGCAATTTTACTGCATCAATAGCTTTTTTCAGATTATAATAAAGTGAAGATATGCATGCATATATGAGAATTAATTAATTAGCTCTTTTAAAATAAAAGATTGGTTATAAAAAATACAAAAAGAGTCCATTTGTTTTGATAACATAAACAGCTCAATATATAATTTTTATACCACACATATTCAGTAAAATCGAAAATACATACCTTATTTTTTCTTTCAACTAAAACACATTAAAAATGTTTTTAACAGCACCATTACCTTAAATGTTACTTTTAGATATTTCCAACAATAATTAAAACATTTTAACGTAGCATTTAACAACAAAATACAATTTTAAAGCAAGCAAATGCAACAAGATTTGAGTAAATAGGAAAAAGTTATAAAAAGAATTTGAGATCGCATAACAATATAACATCCTACGCTAGCAACTATAACTTCCACCCTTCAGATATCACACAACCAAAAACATTCAAAGAGAGAGAGAGAATTACCAAAATAAAACAAAAACATATTTTTCAATTCAGTCATGGTAAAAGATATAAAATACCATTCAGTCATAAAAAAACTTATCTAAAGCCAAATTCAAATAGAAGACTGGAAGGAAAGAGTGATCAAATATTTAACAAATTTTAATATATTATACAATCAAAAAGACTAAATGAAAAATTGACAAGAATCATTTCTTTGAAAGTTACAAATAACAAAAATACTATGATGAATATTAAACTAATTTAATTTTTGAAAAGTTGATACTATATAAATCATTAACAATATACAAATTGTGCAATCTTATATTAAAAACAAAAACTGTAAAGAAATTATGAGTATTGACATTCTACAGACATTAAAAACTTCTATTTTTAAAAAATGCATACATATAAAAATAAAATTGTACTATTATATATGTATATAAATACATATGTATTAAATACATATATAATAAAATTGTAAAAAGCCCTTATCGATTATGGACCATGGATTGACGACTGCTTTTCTGAGTTATCACAAAGACAATCATTGCTGATATTGTCAATCAACATATATTTCTGGGCTAAATTCTATCTGGCACCATGGCACATTGACAATGAATTAATGTAAAGCTTTTGAAAATGGAATCAGACCTGAGAACCAATTCATCATACAAAAATCAATGGTATGTGCCAACAATTATCAAATCTATACCACCAGTGACACATACTTCTATCTACATGGTATGACAGTCTGGTAAAATAAAGCTGTGTTTGTAGGGAAATTTTCTTCTATTGGAAAAACTTAAAGAATCTTTTCTATTCATTATAGAATTCCAAATCTTCATCTTTGTGGAAATTTTAGCCAATAGTATAACGGAAAGAAAATGACACAAAATTCAAATTTACATTAACTGATTGAAGATATGTGAAAATGGCACAGTGTTTATAATATCAGGAACCAGTTTTAGGTAGGATTTGATATGTTTTCTTCATCTTGCTTTGTTTGGCTTCATGGTCTCAATAACCAACAAGTAAAGAAAACATTATATAAATAACAAAATTAAGAGTAACTTATTTGAATGAGACACATTTGTTCTAAACCTCACTAACGATTCAAATAAACACACATCTAGAACAGTTTTCTCAAGTTGCTAGTTATTCAATTATAAACTAAGATTGTTTTAAAGACTATTCTTATTCAAACATTTTATTTTGATGAAAATGAAAGAAAAATTGAGCAATTTCATCCAAAACTTTTTAGTCTTTTATCTAATATAAGATATAAAGTGAGCTAAAAAAAATTAAAGAAAAACTTTAAAGGAAACAGTTATCACAATTTAAATGGTGTTGATTGCATCTTTCTATGAGTTGAAAACAAAAATGATAGAAGATTTTATTAAAATTTAATTAAGTACTTTGAAACATGTAAGATTTCTTAAAATACACATATTCAAAATCCATTCATATTAAAAGTAAAAATATAGTCTTTTTGTTAGCAAATAATTTTCATGCGTATATATATATATGTAAGAAATTCTATTTGAGATCAATTGAATTTGATTTGATCCTTTTCAAGATATACAAAATAGAATTCAATATTACAACTAGTATATCAAAATTATCTGATGTCCAGATGCAAGGAGGTTCAGATCCCATGAAAGAACTTGGTAGCAAAATAGTGTGTAAAAGCTTTCCCTGGTAAGTCCACAATTTGATACTGTTAGATACTGAGAGAAAAAAATAGTCATTGCACGTTTCATAATTACTGTCAACCATCATAATTCTTTGCACAACAGAATCATGACAACTGGAAAGAACTCTGACTCCTTGGTTTCCCAAAAGATGGCATAACTGTTGAAAAAACGATATTCTTTCTGTTAATAATATTAATAGACAAAAATGAATATCAATATAAAGTTTTAAATGTTTAACATCCACATAAAAAAAATCCATATATAACATATTTTCATCAATAAAATCTACATTTTAACCCTTTGAGCAGTAATAACAATATATATATACATTAGTGAGAAGCTGTGCCTAAAGCGACAAGAACGTATATATATGGTTTCTATTTTTAGCTTCAGGTGATACACACCTTCATGTACACCAATCTCTGAGGTTTTGCAGTGAGGAAGGGCTATCTATTAGCAGTGAATAGCATTAATTTTCGCCTTACACATTAAATAGAAGCACTGTAGAAAATATTTTTCCAAAAGCTAGCAAATTTACGATAATCCAGGATGGCTGAGTGTTTGCAAAAATAAGCGGTCACACCTGATGAAATCAAGAAATTAAAACCAGGTACGTATGCAAAGGTCTGTTTTTATATGTGCTTTGAAACTTTCCCTTCAAAGTAAAATTTTTAAAATTACCTGTTTGCTGGCCTTGCCTAAAAATATGATGTAGCAAAAGAAATAAATTATCATTTTAATGGTTTTAGAACATATTCACTTGTCTTGAATTAAATTTTTTTTTCGGGGGCGGGGGTAAAAAATTACTACAGGGGGTTAAAATTCATTCACTGTATTCATTTAAAATAAGTTACCAGACATTTATTAATTATATAATAAATTGATGTTAATTTGAAAAAAAATTATCAACCACAAATTATAAATCAAATGACCTTTACATTTTCAGTGGTAAAAACACTTAAAATATTTGAAACAGAAAAAAATTATTAGTTTCTTCTTTTTAATGAATAAAATTTATTTTAATCTTACTCCCAAAAATTCAAACATATATGTGATAGTATTTCAAACGTGATTGTTATTTTAATAATATGCATTGTTCAATATATAACAAATATGAATATATTTTTATAAGTTTTAAGCTGTCTAACAAAATTACATAATTCAATACATACCACAATTTTTCCATTATCTAATCCTGCAATTAAAATCTCATTAACAGATGAAAATCGACAGCATCTCACAGCTTTATTTAAATCTTCTTCTTCTGGATAAAACATCTTGAATCGTTCTCCATTTTCAGTATGCCAAACCTAAGATTAACAGATTATAAATTATACTAAAAAAATTAAATAATTGAAAAGAAAAAAAACAATAAGTGCAAAAAACCTCTTTTAAATGTTTGCACTCAATTCAATATTCACTGACTTTTACAAACCTAATAAGTTAATATTCTCAATCCACTATATCTCAATTTTTTTTCCTAAATTTCTACTGGGGCTGCAGATTGATGTTTTACCATTGCAGACCTAGTACATTCCCTGCGGGCTGGTATCTCTTTTTAGTGAGGCACCATATAGACGGATACCTCTCACTGCAGGTAATTTTGATGCCCAGTTTCTTCCCCAGAGAGAGGCACCTGAGATCTGATGATGCAAAACTGTACTTCAGAATTTAATTTTGCCAAGAGCACCCAAGCCAATCAGGCACTGAAGGGAACTTTTACATGCCACATAATCATGCAAAATGGTCATTGTCGATTTTCTGTATCATAAAAATCCACGGACTTGGGCCGGGGTTGTACCCATAATCTTGAGCACACAAAACCAGTGATAAACCAACTGCACCACCCAGCTAACAATATCTCTTAATTATTTTTGCAATAAATTCTTAAATCATGTGATTTTTTTTAATGAGGAGCTTCAACATAAGGAAACTGGATAAACAATATCCAGTTCTTTAAATTCAGTAATTATTATCATTAATACACAACACTTTTGAAAAAGATACCTTAAAACAGTTGAACCAAGCTCACACAGACTATTTTTAGCTCTTGAAAGAGCGTAAAACGTACTGACTCCTCCAACCCCTTCATCAAACAATCTAATGAATTTACCATCTATGAAAAATTGCTTTCTTTTAGAAATTTAGTTTTCTCACAGAATACAATATTTCAGATATTTTCAATACAGAAAATGCTTTATAGATGTCATTTGGTTGAAACCCTATCCATTGATAAAACTAAGGGTTTCAAAAAGTAATGTGACAAGGTCATTCAAGGTTTATTCAAGAAATAAAAATATATATACAATGTAGAAAGGCACAGGTACATATTACTTCTCTTCTCAGCTGGGTGGCATACTTGGTTAGGCGCTGACCTCACACACCAAAGATTGCAGGTTCGATATCAGCACAAGTTGGTGGATTTTCATAATGCAGGGAAAAAAAAGAAAAAATCCCAGCATCCCTGTTGCATGATTATGTGGCATATAAAAGATTCCTTGAGTGTCTATTTGAGTTGGATGCTCTCGACAAAATTAAAATTCCTAGAACGATTTTGCATCATCAGAGCTTAAAGCCTCCCCTCTGGGGAGGTAACTGGGCATCAAAATTATTTGCAGTGATTGGTATACCACCTACATGGTGCAGCACTAAAAGAGATGCCAGCTCCTAGGGAATGTACTAGATCTGCAATCCTAAAACACCAATCTGCAGCCCCACTGGAAAAAAACCTTTTCTACTTTGTCATCACACTTATCATGGTATTTGTTCAATCGGTACACCAAAATATTGAAACCATCATCGTAGAAATCAGTGTCAAGGTTATACAATAATGTCAAGACAGATTGATGAAATTCAGCATCAGTTCTGAAATGTTGACCTCTTAAGTGTTTCTTTAAAGCAGGGGTGTCAAACTCACAGCTCACAACAAACATTCTTGAAGCCCAGTCAGTATATCGGTACACAATAATATTTCATAAAGTATCAAAATTTCTCCCTGAATAGGAAAGATAGTAGCAGAAAAGATATTTCAAAAGCCATTAAATTTTTCTTGTTCTTTTAATTATGTTTATTATAATGTATTATTTGAAATAAACTTAAGTTTCTATGAATACTGATTTTTTTTGCAGCCCACCTGAAGTTAAACCTTGTTTGTTTGGCCCAAGTTAGCCTTTGATTTTGATGCCCTTGCTTTAAAGGTTAGAGGAGTTTGAAATCACTTGGTGCGAGGTTGGAAATGCAAAAAGGGCAGTCCAATACCTCCCACCAAAAGTGCTCATTCTTCATCTTGCACATCTGTTCTGCCATTGTCAAATTCTGTGCATCAAAACCACACCTGCCTTCGTGACATAACACTTGTACTATACACTTCTACCAATTGCTGATAATTTTCAGCCAAAGAATTTTTCTTTAAATGCAAAAACTTCTTATTTCAATTACAGACCATGTTTCCATCAATGCAGCCTCCTTCTCATTGAGAACCAGCATCATTTGAATCCTGTGATCGTCTTCATTATCTACAGTGTGACCTTTTTTCCTATAGGTACCCATGAGAGAACATTACCTTACTTTTTGAAACACCTACATATTTCACACTACAGGTTTTGTGTTGGACTGTTTTTTGTATAAAAAGTCAGTGCTAAAACTCTACCACCCTCTCTTTTTGTAAGATTCATGAGCTAAAGTTCAATAGAAGCATATTTTGGTATTTTATTTTTGAAAAAAATCATTCCTATACTTCCTTTATTCAAATTAATTCCCAATTGAGCCATAATAATCCATTTTAGCTAAAGAACATATTTTCCTTCCCAACTTTTTTGCTTTTTCTTGACCTAAGAATTTATACCTTGTGAAAGATACTTTTAAAATTTAAAAACAACAATTTTATATTGGATTTAGTTTTTTTTTTTTTTTAATATCATGTTAGTGTAAGAGAGTGAAATTAAACATATCCATATAAAAATGTACATTACAAGACTGTTTTCAGACCATATTTCTCATTGTATGGTATCTCATCTCATTTTTTGTTACATTGAAACTAGAGCAACAAAGAAGGTTATTCCAAACACTGCATGGTAGCTTTTTTCTAAAACCTTGCTTTAATATTTAATAAATAGTTTTCTTTACACATAATAAATGAAAATAGACCTAAAGGTAACAATTTATACTGAAGTGTAAATTCCAATCAAATGTCACAAAATAGAAAGTAAGGCATATTTTTTCTAAATCTGTTTTACTTGGCACTCCATCAATGGTGCACACAAGAGGGGGTTCCTGGGGGTCCGGAACCCCCAAGCCCTTGATTTTTTTCTGATTGATTATAATTCTAAGTATGCAGTACATAAAATTTAATTATTTGTTATTAATGATTAATTTTATTAATTAATGCTAATTATTTATTCAATAATTAGTTTTTTACTGTGTTTTGTTCCTGAAAATCGAAAAAATCAAAAGGAACATGATACAAGATTGGTGAACTTTCAATCCTAGACCCCCCCTTGAAAAATTCCTGTGTGCGCTACTGCACTCCATATGTATAATTTTGGGACTCCCTCCCTTACAATTAAGAAGGAAAAAAAAATAAAAATAAACCAATCTCATTCTCTACCATTAAAAACAATGCTAAAACTATTTTAATAGTATACACAAAATCGACAAAAGCCTCTTGTTTTGAGTTTTTTTCAGATAAAATATAATTCAAAATTAGTTTGAAATAATCCAAACTCAACTGGGTTTCTCAAATATATAAAAAATGAGAAATATATACAATATATTTCTCATATACAGCAATTTAGATTGTTATACACATACCTGAATGTTTAACTTTTACTCACAGTACAGCATACAGGCTTTAATTCAAAATTCAGCAATCAGATATAATGGCAATAAATTATACATCATTATATACCAATTCAATTACTTTTTAAAATTATTATACATTTAATTCTAGGTATTCCTAATGAACAGTTCAAAGAATATATATCACACACACAAATACATTAATACAAAAATAATGGAACTGAATTTTTATTTGTCTTAAAAATAATATGATTTTAAAATCATCAAAGTTTGTTTGAATCCAACGTTATTACAAGAATTTTTAAGTTACATTCCCATATATACGTGTGTGACACTACATTAACAAAAAATTATGGTATTTAACATTTTTCCGAATTAAAAAATTTTTTTGCATTAAAAACATTAAAATCATTGAACAAAAAATTTTTACATAACATATAATTTCATTTTAAAGATTCCATTAACATTTACATTTTGTAAATATCTTTTGTATGTACCTTAACTGTTCCATCAACAGAAGTTGATGCAATGTAATCTTCCTTTGGAGATATATCACAGAATGTAACATCTTGATTTCCATGACCTTCAATAACAAGTGGTCTGTATTTATGAGATGTAGAAAGAGATATATCCCATACCTATAATAAATTATTTACTAATAAAATAAACAATTATTCCTTATTAAAAGCATTCTTAAATATTTCTTATAAAAAGACATGTAGAAAATACAGGGTGATTATAATAAAAGTTGTGATTTCAAATTGCTTTAATTTTAAAACTATCAGTCAGAATGACTTAATATTTTACCAGAACAATTATGAAGGGAAAGAATTTCATTTGAAAAAGGAAAACAAAATGGTTCCAAAATTTGCTAATAGATGCTGTTGGGGAAAATAAATTTGTATAAACACGGGAATGTTATTAAAATAACAACAGACTCCAAGAGTTATTGACAAACTTAGCATCAAGACAATAGGTGCTTAGAGCAAAAACAGTAAAAGTGACAAGAGAAAAAAGAGGAGCTTCATGAAACAAACACTGTATGAACGATTAATGATGAAATTGTTTGATATGCCCTCTGCCTTGATCTGCTATAAGTTAAAATAGCATAACAGCATGTTCCACCACAGATTGGAGAGTATCTGCACTGATTCTAAGAATCTGGTACTTGATGTTTACCTTCAAGTTGGTTAGTTTTGCAATTTCTGTAAACAAAGCCAAAAATCACAGGAGTTTAAATTAGAGGAACGTAGTGGCCATGCTGCTGAAAAATGGGGGCTAATGATATCATCTCTGAAATGAGCCATCAGCAGCTATTTCTCAGGAGTAGCAATGAGTGATAGAGCACAATCTTGCATAAATATTAAATGATCCACACACCAATTCTGCAAAAGTGATGGAAGGACATTATTATTCAAAAGTACCTCATACCATTTGGTAGTATCAGTGCAGGTAAAAAGACCTGAAGGTGTGATCTCCTCAAAGAAGAATGGTTCGATGACAAATGCTGCCAATGTTTTACACCACACAATGAACGTTTTAGAATGAAGATGTAATGGTTGCTGCAGAAACGGGTTCTTGGTCACTCATATCCTGTAGTTATGAGAATTTATGGAGCCTTGCTAATGGAAGTGGGCTTCATCAAACCACAGAATGTTCCATGGCCATTCATTATCTATTTCCATCTGGACAAGAAATTGTAGTGCAAATGATTCCTATGTTCCCCAGACTGCAACTGCTGCACTAGTTATTTCAGATTGACAGTTAGGTAAGACTTCACATATTGTACTGAAAGGCATATTCAACATTTGCTGATTTCTGCATCACTATGCCTCTATTCTCATAACACTCCACTGCCACTACTGCAACTGGTTTTTGTCCTCTACCTCATTTCACATCAAATGACCAAGGCTTTTCGAAATTCATCTATCATTTTCCACAGGCCACATATGGGACAGATTTTATGCCTTTTAATGTCCAGATTTTCCTTATTGCAGTTAATGCACAGTCACTAACTCTAATAGAAAAACTTTTTGAGCAGAGCAAAATCCTTCTTTTTCAAAGTCATGATTAAATATTCAGGTAACGATATGTTTAAGATGCCCATGTAACATCATAGTAATGGATAGTGCCCTCTATTGGCCCTTTTCATAAACATTTTATATTTCCCCTCACCAAACAAAATCCCATTACCTTACAATTGTTCTAGTAAAATATCAAGTCACTCTGATCCGTAGTTTTAAAGTTAAAGTGTTTTGAATCACAACTTTAATTAAAATCACCCTCTATTTTGGTCACTACTAAGCTATATTTTAAGGTAAAAATAATTGCAATAATTAAGGGATCAATAATTTAATTCTTAATACAAATTTTGAATGAAATTTTATATAAAGTGAAAATTGATGTTATATTTGACATTTATAAATAATTAAATAAAGCATCCAGCCAAAAGAAAAGATACTAAATATAAAGAAATTAAATATTTTTAAATGATTATAATTAGAAAGATCAGGATTTAAAAAAAATCTACACTATTAAAATTCGTAGGTATACAAACGTAACTGACTATCTACGTGGATCTATCTTCTCATGAACCGCATGATGCAGAAACTCGTCGAAGGCACCGAAAGATCGGAAATTATCTGAGGAATCCGTTTTGACCATTTATATTCTGATATTACAATTAGTTAAAAATATATTAATTAAAAACCTTAAAACACATAATTATTTTATACCTGTTGGCTTTTTTTTACCACTGAGCGGCTTTTCCAAATGAGTTTAGCAAAGTTCCAATTTTTCGACGTTTTTTTTTTCTTTTTCCGTCCCTGATGTTTTAAAACACGATCTAATTTTTTTTATGAGACTCAGACAGATAATAATTACAGAATTAGAAAGATCATTTACTTCACCATGATACGATATAATTTACTTTACAAAATAATATTTTAAATTTTTTCTGAAATGAGTCATGAAAATTTTATGAAAATTTTTATGAAAATGATTTCTAAATCGTTTCGTTTGAATTTCCTTTTGCGTTAATGAAATGATATTCAACACTAAAAAAGTTCATGCTTTTCTCTTTTAGAATCAGTCATTTAAAAAATAAAATGTAAAAAAAATTTTTTTTTACCTTTTTTCCAAAAAATACTCAAAATTTTATTTAAATACCTAATAACTTCTTTATTTACAAAAATAATCTCATGAAACTTTTTTTCCCATCTATAGAACAATATTATCCATAATCTGTACAAAGATTGAAAAAATTGTGTTTTTTGTTTTTTACCCTTTTGGGGAAAATTAATTGATGTAGTATTTTTTATTTCATTTTTTGTTTAAAAATTACTGTAGTTTGCAATCGGGGACATGTGAAGTTTGAAGGCATTCACTTAAAAAACATGCTCTTGAAATATTTTTTAAAATGTCATTTAAATATTCATTTGATGTCAAGGTCACGTTACCTTATATGAGTTCTCGTGTTGAGAATTACAACGGGTGTAACTTTTGAGCATGCACGATGGCGAAGGTCACTCTTTTCGCGGTTTTTGAACGATTAAGGAAATTTTGCTGCTTAATGCACTGTCATCGCTTACATTATTTGACATTTATAGCAGTATTCAATTCATTACACATTACAGATAAATGTTTTAAAGAGTGCAAGACAACTGACATTCTTTTTGAATGATTCATTGAAGAACTGTGGAATAAGAAACCTTAAAAATTCTGAGATATATTTTTATCACATAGTATATATTCTTTTTGAATGATTTTATACAGTAAAAAAAAATAAATCTCCAGCTTTTTTACCTTTTTATTCTTATATATTTTTAATTCGCCACAATTCTGTTTGATGTTGTTGTTGTTTTTCTTTTTTTACAAAACAATGAAACTTTGCATATAAATAAATTTATTTAAAAAAGGTTTATTGAATATTAAATCATATTTTAGAAAATTATTTTGCATTTAAAAAATAAAATAATTACTGTAACAATATAAATATTTATATTTTCTTTATAAATATAATTATTAATAAATACTTTTTGTAAAAATATGTTATACTAAATATTAAATGATATTTTATGTAAAAATTAGTTCTAAAAAGTTTTATAACATGATAAACAATATAATATAAATTATTATAATAATATATAAAATATATTATTATAACTATTTAAATAAAAATATTTTTTCATTAAAATAATAATAATATATATCTTATATAATTTATATAATTATTTATTTTTATCTTAATAATTTATATCTTATCTTAATTATTTTATAATTTTTAAAAATATTTAATAAGTTTTAATTTATAAACGAGATTTTCTCTTTTACTGCTACTTCTTAAACAAACGGTAAGTCACAATTATTTGCTAAATGAATGTTTTTAATCAATTTTATTATTTCAAAACCCAAGAAGAAAATTATTGTTAAAATAATGAATATATTAGTTTTGTATAATATACTTTTTTTCATCCGTTACATGTTTAAATAATTTACTAAACACAGTGGAATGAAAAACTATAAAATTAAAATAAAACATCAAAATGTTTTTATCAGACAGTTTTTTTTTCCTTTTTGAATGTTTTTTTCAGTACATGTAAATATATATATAGGCTTTCCCCCATACTGTTTTTTTTATAACTTACATATATATATATATGTTTATTCAAGCATTAAAAAAAAGCAATATTCTCAATAGCTATCAGTAAATTTTTCTTTTATTTATTACTTATAGAAAATGGATTTTAATTAACAAATATATGCTTTTTAAAAGGATTATTTTTATTATTTCATTGCTAAATTAATTATTTGATAATTAAAAAGTACATCGTTTATTATTTTGGATAAAAATACATTTTAAAAACATTTTTAAGCTAACTATATTAACAATTGATTGATTCATGAAAATCTGAAATTTATTTTATTATTTTAAGATTCTTAGAAACTAACTAGTATTAAAAAATGATGAAAGTTTTTTGTTTTATTCTTAGCATCAGAATCATTTTCTTTTTTTGCTTCACTGTAATAATTTTTTAACTAACACAATATAGTTTTTTATAAGTCATACATCAAAATTTGAAGCTATATCTTATCTGTGAGGGGAAGAGGGAACAATAATTTTACACTAAAAAAAACCTGTGTTATGCCAAGCTAGAGAGAGGGAAAAGAAACCTGTCTTAAATCGAAAATAAGTGGAACAAATTTCGAAAAAGGGGAATTTAATGAAATAATTTTAGAAATCACTCACATTGTGCATGTACAAACACACACATAGAATTGATGGCAACATGAGGGAAAGAGAAAGCCTGTGCAACACCGGGCCATGCAGCTAGTATATATGTAATTCTTATAGGGAAAATTAGATATTTTCAATAAAAGTAAAATAAAAGACATACCCTCAATGAACCATCTTTTGAGCAGGATAAAAGCTTGTCCTTAGATATTGTAAATTCTACACATCTTACTACAGCATGAGTGTGACCAATCAATGTTGAATAATGAGAATCATTTTTCCAAACCTATGTGGGAAAATTACGTTTATAAATAAAAAGGGTGAAAATTCTTAGCACATTTTAAAAAAAATGTAAAATTCAGACTTACTTTAATTGTCTTGTCCGCTGAGCATGTAAAAAAAGTAGAATCATGTTTAGAATGGAGTATATAATTTACCCGGTTACTGTGATATGGTAGAAGTTCTAAAGTACATTTAGTAGCAATGCTAAATACCTAGAGTGAAAAAAAAAATCTTAAGTCCCTTAAAACCTTTCAAGCAACTATTAACTATCTAATCTTATTTTCAAAACAAAATTATAAATTGGTGTACAGATTATTTTAAATCAGCAATATATCTTTCATTGAAATTCACTGAAAAAGCCAAAAAATATATCTTAATATTTTTAGTTTGACAAGCAGCCTCATATTTTTATATTTAAGTTGAAAAATAAGATGCAATTGAACTAGTTTCCTCCCTCCCAGAAACTTGATCATGAAATGTGATTAATAAAGGATTTTAAATAATATTTATTCTTGCTTCATACACTCATGAATCAAACTGCATCTAATTTAGCATTAATAAATATCAGTAACAAGTATTCATATTTATTACTTTTTAATATTTAAGATTAGAAAACATAATTTGTTTAAAATAGGAATTCTTAAAACTTTTAATTTTTGGAAACAAGTTTCCCAAAAGTTAATCAGAAATAGAGTTATTGAAAATAAGTGAATTGGCTGCAAGAAGTGACAAAAGTATTGTGAGTGCTTTAATCAAAGTTTAAATCACTTCAGAAGGTACATTTAACTGTGTTGATATGTAATGTTCATAATCTGAGATACCATTTCAACAATCATATGACTTGGTAGATCTAGACCAGTTAATTACATACATTTTGGTCAACACAATATATAAAAAACAAAGTAATATAATTCAAAATAGATTATAGACAGAAGTATATAAAATTGAAAATGAGCAAGAAGTACAATAATCTTGACTACATGGGCCCAGAGTTACGTGATTTTCAAATGTTGTTGATTCATCTTTTGTTTGAGAGCTACACAACTTGATTATTCATTCCTCGTCTGCTCTTTAGCTCATGTATGTGATCAGGCATATCATGCGGCATCGACGCTTAGCCATATTTATTTATTTTGAGGTATTTACTTTTTACGTAAAGAGTGCATGCTTGCTTTTACATGTTATAATTGTTATATTGTGTTTGTCATACATATGATATCTACTCAGATTTCAGAGACAACTATGTCATCCACAAACAAAGTAAAACCGATTCTTCTGCACCAAACAGAAAAGAAAAACTTTATCTCTGGAAAATAAGTTTAACATTACTAAAGACTTCAATTAAAAAATAAAAATTTGTTAATTAGCAAAGAAGTTTAATCTAATGGAATCAACGTCGCAACACAGTTATTAAAAGCAAAGAAAAAATACTTGATGCTCAGTTTTAAAATTCAACCATAGCTCATAAACATCATGTATTATTGCTGAAATGGAAACTATATTAAAAAATATAGTATGATAATACAGCAAGTGTGAATAATTGTCCTGTTAATCAGAACACAGCTTGCTCTCAAGTTAAACTGATTTTTGAGAGATTGAAAGTTTAAAGCTAATAACAGTTGGATCAGTAAATTTAAAGCTGCTGTAATTGACATAGCATTGCAGAAAGAGGAGAGGCAGCAAGTGCAGATAAAGAGGCTGCATCTTACTATATTAGGGAAATTAAAAGCTATCATAGATGAAGGCTATACCAACTAAATCATATTGAATGTAGATGAGACTAGCCCGTTTTGGAAGAAGATGCCTAGATACCGAAAAGAACATTTATAGCATGTGAAGAGAAAACTATTCCTGGTTTTAAGGCTGCCAAAGATCGATTGACAGTAATGGTTGGCACAAATGCAGCTGAGTTACAATCTCTTAGTTTATCACTCCGAAAATTCAAGAGCATTGAAAAATAAATCTAAAGATGGCTTGCCTGTCATTTGGAAGTCAAATCATAAAGCTTGGGTAACAGCTTCCCTTTTTGAGGACTGGTTTCATCATAATTTCCTACCAGAGGTAGAACGTTATTGCCAATCTAAGCAGATTCCATTTAAAGCAATTCTAATTATTGACAATGCACCAGATCATCCCTCTGCAACTTTAACTAATTTGGACCCATCTGTAAAAGTTGAATTTTTGATACCCTATGCAACCAATTTACTTGAATCAGTGAATCATCAAAACATTCAAAGCTATCAAATAATACAAGACATTTATTTGCACATCTGCAAGAAGCTATGAGACAAAACAACAAGCTCTCTGTTAAAACTTTCGGAAACAATTCTATGTTTTAGATGCATTCAGAACCATCAGACAATCTTGAAATGAAGTTTCAGAAAAAACTAAGTAGCATCTGAGAAAAAATGTGTACTTTTTTTTTTCATCCCTGAAACTCAGGCAGAATCAGTGCTAGAGCCTGATGAAATTGGTAATGTGATTGAAGGAGTTGTTGATCTTGACAGGCAAATAAATTTAGAATTGGATAGTGATGGCATTCAAGAACTGCAAGATTCCCACAATCAAGAGCTAATAGAAATGCATGAGCATGAGTAAAACACTGAAAAACTTGAATCTTTAGTCCCAGTTCAATCAGAATATCAAATGATGGTTGGGAATTTGACAGAAGGCATCAGTTTAATTGAAAAGGGGTTGCAAATTTTGGAAATAGACTTTAACAAAGAGTATATTTTTTCAACAAAACAAAGGATAAAAAAATTATTAGCATGCTACAAGAAAATTTTGCAGGAGAAAAAGAAAATCTTTAAGCTGGCAGACTACATTGTTAGATTTTATGAAACCTTCTACATAAAAATCACTTTGATTTGAGATTTTGTATTTGTGTTACCTAAGATTTTATCAGACATTTTTTTCTTTCTAAATTATTACTTTCTTTAGTCTGCAGCACAAATGAAAATAATTTATATTTATTTATAAGTGAAATTACACACTGATTTGCACAGTTATCACTCAGTCCCGCCTTATTGTGAAAGTCCAGGGTATTACTACAAGGAAAATTATTATAACCAAAGAATCCCTTTAAAAAATTATCAATAAAATATAGTAAAACAAAAATTAGAAAACTAAATACAGAGATATTTAGACAATATATGCATATAAAATTTCTAATGATGTAAGTTTGAGTTTCCCAGGGAACAACATAAATAATGAAAGAATCAAATTTGGTTAGATGTTGCTTTAGCAGTAAATACATCTAGCAATGTATTGCAATAAATTAATTTTTAAAATATTTTTAAGAAATGAAATAAACAAATAATAAAATGCAGCACAATATTTACTTTCTATGTTACACAGTAGTTTCCTCAAGAAACAAAAACAAAATCGCAACACATCTGAATACCAAACTACTTTCAAGAAAAATCGCTAAATTATCAATTTTAATAGATTTTGGATCATTACCAATTCTACGATTTTTTTTAAATGACAGCTGAACATTCTTAGGCCAATTGGACTTACAAAGAAGTCTTACACTATTTGTTGACGCCTGCGTGCGTCTGATGAAGTTGGCGCATGCGCGCAAGAATGTATCGAAGAAGAAGAATTTTGTTACCAGTTGTGCGAGTAACCCAGCCCAGAGTGTGCGGGTTAGAATAAAGCTAGTGTACTACAGTCCATTGAGTTTTTATTTCGAGTTTGTTAAATTCAATTTTAAATCTCTGAGCTATCGCGTGATCATTTGGTCCGTCTACCCGGAGATAAGCGATCTAATGGATATGTGTATTTGTGAAGCCGTTGGATTATCAAAATTCAGTGAAAAAGAGTGTGATTGCTAAAGTGTGTGAATAGAGACCGATTTCTAAACTGAAACCGAAACTCAAGCTAATCGCGCGAACACTATTTCTTTAAAATGTATTCTACATAAATATAAAATAACAGCTTCTGTACATTTTATAAATTCAATATTTGGTTGAATTCAAAAATTTTAAAATAATGCAAGTAATTTTCTAAAAAAAAAGCACAAAATTCACAAACTAATTATCAATTAATTCAATATAATTAGTTAAATCATTAAAGGAAAAATTATGCAAGTTTGAATTTGTTTTAAAATAGCTTGAAAAGGAAATTCATATTTTTTCAACAATAAATTATGCTAATACAAGTCTTTAGTCCGTTCAATATTCAACATAAATACTTCATACTAAATATCACACAGAAACCTGAATCAAAATGTGATTTTTTTTTAATATCAAAATAAGGCTATGTTTAAGATATTTTGTTCCTTTCAATAAACAAAGAGTAAAATATGTTTTTATCATATATAAATCACTATGAACAAGTAATGTAAATACCTTTAGAGCACCAGATTTAGTACCATAAACAATTTTAGAGCAATCATTGGATAAAGAACATGCTGTTATACAATCATCTTCAGGTGATGATTTTGAAACTAGCTGGCCATCAAACCCTTTTCTAACCTACAGATATGTTAGAAGAAATAAGTTCTTTAAATATAAATCCAGCAAAAATCAAATATGAAACTTAAATGGAAGATAAAACATACCTCTACAGAGTTGAAGTAATTAGAAGATGCTACAGTTATTTCTTGTGGTGTTTCCATAGCCAAATGGACACTCAAATTTCCTTCAAAGCTTACCAGAGGAGTATCTTGTATAAAGCTTACATCATGAATGATACATCGTGTTGAAGATACAGACAAAAGTTTCATTCCATCTTTTGAAAACATCACATTAACTACATCATCATTATGGCCTCGTAAATTATTGACAATGATTTGAGATTTGACATTAATAATTATAACAGTAGCAGAACTTGTTCCACAAGCAATATATTCTTCGTTTGGAGATAAACAACTGCTACATATTACAAAAGATTTATCATGAGAACCAATAATAGATTTTTTATTTTTATTTGCTATAGTCCAATCAGAAATAATGCTATCATGTATAGATATAATATGAGAATCATTTTTTGCGAACATAAATGTTTCAACCAAAGATTCATCATGAAGAAATTCACATTTAAATTCCCCAGTTTTGAAGTCCCACAGCTTTATTGAGTCATAAACTGCTGTGCCAAAGGTTTTTCCATCACTGCTGAAACAAGAGAAGCTAAATGGATGTTTTAAGTGAGTATGTATTCTTTTATGTTTGATTGTCCAATATTGGCCTTCTTTTTCTTTAATGAAATCCCAAACCTACAAAATAAATAAATAAAAAATAAACTAAAAAACAATAAGTAAAACTTTCATTACATGTTTGAAAAAAATGCAAATACCTAAACTCAATTTACTAATAATACTTAATATATTACAAACACAATTGTTCCTGATAATTTTTTATGAGGTCTTCGAATCAAATAAAGTAGTTATAAAAGCTATAAAAGAGTTTGAGCAGAGTAATTATTTTTTTTACCTTCAAATTATTCAAAAAAAAGAAAAAATTACAAAAAGATTATGTACTACAAGAAAATATATGAGCAGCACTTCAAGCCTGATTGCATATGATTAAATTATCTGTTCCTGGGGGAAAAAAAATCTGAGCAATTGTTACTTGATTTCACATTTTTTATGAGCTTTGGAGCATTCATGAAGACAATAACATATTGGTCATGGGGAATAATTTACATTACAAAATGTATATTTTGTCCCTTCCTGGATCGGATAATACAATCAAATTTATTTTTATAACATTCTTTTATACATTTGGAAGCATATTTTGCTTTTGTTAGACATCATAAAAAATAGAACAACTGGAGAAAACAAATTGTTGGGAAGCACATGCACCCCACAATACAAGTTCAGAACTAGAAAGTTGCTGATGCAGAAAGCATGAGATGATAAAAATGCTGTGCTTAATGAAATCATGCTCATAAATCAGTTTACTAATAACCAACAAAATAGAATAAGTCAAAAAGACAATAGTTACAAATTTTTCAAAACCTACTAACAACAAATTCAATGACTTTCTTAAAGGTTTTATGTTGCTTCTGAGTAATATATCTATGTATTCTTATATGTAAGCTGTAAGAATATTGGGTGGATTGCAGAAACTGTACAAAAATGCACAAAAATAAGTTATATAAGTGTAATAAGACATTGAAAATTGTAAATTTTACAAGTAAAGCATAAAAGTTGGCAACTATGATATTGTTATATTTATAAAAAAATTAAGTTTAGAGCTTACATAAGTAACTCCAGTAACATCACTTGATACAATATAATTATCATCAGGTGAAAAGGAACAACATACAACTTCATTACAATGTTCAGTAAAAGTAAAAATTGAATTATCATTGGCCTTCATAGGTTCCAAATTTGGTATAGATGCTCTTTTTTTAGGATAACTCCCACCTATAAATAAATTTTTTTTTATATATATTTTAAAATACAATAAAAATATATTATAGAATATAAATATAAACAAAATACCCATTCTTGAAAATTACAGTTCATTCATTTTAAATAGAATACAGCAAAAACTAATAATCACAATATAGAATATTTTCGAGCAAATTTTGGTAATATGAGAGAGTAAAACAATACTACAAAAAATCTAGAATTTCTCAGCAAAGGATATTTTTCGTGCAGTAGTATGCACAAATTTTAGTATTCAAAATCATTAGGTGCTACGTTTATTGGTAGGTTTTCTTAAAATTCCTTCAGAGAAGCCAATCAGTACAACATCTCTTAAGATCAGCAAGACTTCCTCCTTACAAGAATGAATGACACAAATAAAATTGCTTCACAAATTTTACAGCAATTTTCTCAAATTAAATTGAAAGAGGATGAAGTATATTAATACAGATAACACGGATGTATAGAACAAAAGCCATAAAGGACCAAGTTCAGTTTTGTATGCATAAACCATAATGCATGAATCTTCATATGTAAATGAGGAGTTAGTGAATCTAAAAAAGATCCCATTAATCAAAAACTGTAAATAATATATCAGCTTATATTGCAGAATAAATTAGTTAGTGATGTTCCTCACTTAGTTTGTTTACATCAACAGTAGAAGAAATGCTTCTTCAGCCTACAAGTTGAGCTATATCTCAGCTTAGGTAGAATAGCATAATTTTTACATGAATAACTCTTATAGAAAATTTTGTGAATCATTAACATAAAAATCTCAAAATTCTGCCATCATTAATTAAAGCTACGATTGTTTAAAAAAATTATAGTAGTGCTTTAAGGTATCATGGTCCTTGCTCAAAGAAGATTTAACAAATAAATGCCACAGAACAGTTTCACTACATTCTTTTGTATCTTTTCTTGGAAAGATCTATAGCATTCTATAGATCAAGAAATCTATAGCATTCTTTATTATGGTGCAGTAATATACATCCCTTTAAGGAAAACTCCCTTATTCTGGATTCAGAAAAATGTAAGATTCTGAAAACAACAATGCTGTTAGGCAAGGTTCCATCACAAAAAATCTCTACAGATTTTTAGACAGGGTCATTAGCTAGTTATAAGTTACAACCTGCAGTTAGAATGCATTTCAAAATAATTGAAAAGAATTCTAATTATATTCAACACATCTCTTAATTGCAGAATTTAGGTTTAACTCTGCATTAAGTAGTAATAATTTATCTAGAGAAAAATTGTAATTTTTTTATCGTCACATTAAATTTTTCCAATAAATTAAGAGAAATCAATGAATAGTTTTTGCAGCCAACAAACTAAAATCAACATAAGCTTTGATTATTAGCATTAACTCTATTAAATCAAAGTTTGTTAATTCCATTTCTTTGAAAGCGATTTATTGAAAAATGCTATGGAAGAGAATATCAATATACCAATAAAAAATCTATCAATAGTATAAAAAGTTTTATAATAACAATATGAGAATAAGTATAAAAGAAAAAATAATAGTAATGTATACAAAGAAAAATCATAAGATATATATTACATTTTTTATTACAACAATTTTTATTTCAGTTAATGGAAGGAGAGTCTTCAAAAAGTGAAAAAAATAATATGAATATAAGAATATGATTAACCCTCCAAGCGGTCTGCACGTAAAATTCCGCCATTCCAGAGATGCTTTTTCTGCCTTCAAGCAAGATTCCCAAAAGCGGCCGAGCCGCATTCTTAAAAATATGGCTCAACTGCTTTTGAGAACCCCACCTGAAAGCAAAAAAAATATGTGCAGTGCATTTTTGAAGCATCTCCAGAATGGCAAGACTTTAAGTGCAGACTGCTTAGAGGGTTAATAAATATCTTAATTTAGTAGATAAAAATACTTTTTTGAAGTAATAATTACTGAACTGAACTTTACTCAGTGACGCAACAGCTTATGAGAGCCAAGGCTTACTGTGCCTATCTCAATTTATATGACCTTAGATGCTGGGGTGCATATGCAGATGTTTCGATCAAATGGTCAGTCTGATGCAAAACTCCCAGTGTTCAGTTCCCAAACAAGCTTGGTACTCATTTATACAACCAATGAATGGATGAAAGGCAGAGTTGGCTTTGCCCAGCCCGGGATTTGAACCCCGAACCTGTGGAGTGGAAGCACGATACACTATCACTCAGCCACTGGGCTTAAGGTATGTTACACCCAACAAATTATCTACAGATACTATATATTTTTTAAAAGACATTAATAATTTAATGAGTTTTTACTCTTAAAAACAGTCAACACTACTATTCAAAATTGAAATATGCAATTTTTCAGTAGCACACAGGTATGGTTTTCCCACAGTATTAATTTCCTATATACCATGCTTTTAATATACAATGAAATATACAAAGTAATTGTTATGTTACTCATCCTGATGTAACCCAAGACCTATTTAATATATAATTTTCAAAAAAGCTATGAAACAAAATTACGGGAAGGATAGGATAGAGATCCTAAGCATTAACATAAAATATAAAATTTCAACAGATTACTACAGTGTTATCAAAAAAGATAATCAGTGTGCACAAATTTTACTTTATAAAGAAATTATCGCAAATGAAATTACATTCATTGAAATTATAAATGTAATACAGGGTAACAAGAAAAGTTTCGACCATGCAAATTACACAGAGTAGAATTCCTATTACAATTTCACTATAGCCAAATTATTTACTCATATTTAACAATGTTTTCTTTTGTCATCAATATAAACTTATTAGCCTGAATATAACACAACATTTTTTGACAAATCATTTCCCGATAAAAAAATTGATTCATGCTAAATTAAAGGTCTCGGAAATGGAATGTTACTTTTTAAAATTTACTTTTTGTTACTTCTCTCATGCTAAACAAATTTTGTTTTACTTTACAGATTTTTTTTATTTTTAATGAATGTAGCTGTCTTTTTACTTATTAAATAAATGCTTATCTGATTGAATTTTATTTTCTTTAAATTCTCTTATGAAAAATGAATGGATCACATCAAATTCAAAATTTTTTTCTAAACATCTGCAAGAAAAATTTCAGTGTAAAGTAACATTTGGGCTGATAAAATAATCTTAAAAGCATAGATTGCTTTGACAATAACATATTTTTACTAAATAAAAAAATTTAATGACTGTTGAAAGAGAATGACCTAATTTAAAGCCTTCTATTAACTAAAACTTATTTTAATGGAAAATTGGTAAAATCAAATTTATACTGTTTCACCTACTTAAAACTATTAGTTACATTTTTTTTTTTTAAAAAAATGAGATAAATTCCCAACCATTCCTTTCTATCCCCAAGTAAAATATGTAATACTTTTTTCGATAATTCAGATGAAATTTTAAGGAATTATAAGATTTGGTTGTAACTTTCATTTATATAAACACATATGCAATTGTTCTTTGCATAAAAATGCCCATACAAAAATTTCCTCCCTTTTTTTGATTCTTAGTACTAATTTAAAAGAACTTTTTTCCTTTTTCTGATACCAAATGCATAATAATCCTTAAACAAAAAGTATGATAAATAAAAAACAAAATATATGATAAATAAATAAAAAAAAGCAGTCTTTTCAATTTAAAATAAGTTTGATTTTAATGCAAAGAATTAATTAAATTTTGTTTCCAAAAATTCATCGTTACAAGTAAAAAAAATAACAAAAAAAAATGTTTTCCATTTACTTGATGTAAGAGATTCTCCAATTTTGAAAATTTTCACAGTTTTGTCAGCAGATGCAGTTACTAACCGATCTCCTTTAGAATTAAAAGAGCAATAATTAATAACATCTGAATGGCCGCTTAATTCTTGACTTTCATCAAAGGTTGAAGAACACCATAACTGGGAAAAATAAATTAATAATTAAATAATGAAAACATCCACTTATTTATGCAGTTTTATAAAATTAAAAAAAAAGAGCAAAATTCTACCAATTTTTTTTTTGTTACATTATATTCACATATAACATCTAGCAATAAAGTAATTTTAAAATTCTCATTTTTTAAAAGGTTTTATTATTAAATAAGCATGTTAGTAATATGAAATGTATTTATCTTTTATAAGGTTATATAAATACTATTAATAAGAGAGAAAAGGGTACATTTTTCTTTTTCTAATGAAATACTTTAGAATTAAGTAATGAAGAAGCTGCATCCTCAAAAAGAGTCTTTCCCAAAAAAGGAAGAAAACAAAAAACAATCATTAATTAACCTTATTAAATCTGAGTTCATTACAAATAAAGTCATCTAAAAATTAACCTAAGTAAAATTAAGTACTTTTAAAAATGTGATAAAAATATTAAAGAATCCCTTAGGTTTAGGTAAAAGTGTAAGATTTTGTTTTATGCAGTGAATAGGTTCTACAGAAAAAATCCTATTTGAGTCAATTTGGTTTTGATCAAATTAACTTGAATTCATACAAATTGCTTAGTGACAAGTGGGACCCCCCCCCCTTTCCCAAAGATCTTAAATAGTTACATTAAGATTATACAACTGTTATATTTCGTTCAGAAAAAAAGTTATATGCCATTTCTCAAAAAATTTATTACATCACCAAGAATTCAAAATTAGGTCATAAATACTCACAATATATAATTTAGTAGAAATATTTAACAAACCACTATCAAATTCAGAACTCCAGGAATTTTGTGAATTATATTTCTGCAGATAAAAATGAACTTTTGAAAAAAAAAAGAATTTAAAATTTTGTCATTTTTAAATTTTTCCTTTTATTATTAAAATTAAATGAAATAAAATCAGCATTTAATGAATGGTGTTTTTCATACGGTTCAAGTATCCCTACATGATATAAAATCTTTGATTTCTTAATGTGAAATTGATGAATGTTGGGATTTTACATTAAATACATACGAGTGAAAACCAATTGTTAAGATATAATATAATTCCTTCATTTTCACTATTAAAAGTAGTGCATTCCTTAATTATAATCATGTTATCCATTTAGTTGCAAGTTTGTTCTTCTCATTTGTTCAATTTTGCTCTCTATCAACTGACTGTTCATTCAATCACAACTGTTTCATTCAAATGAAAATTTACTAGCTATATCAGTGTGGTATTTGAACATGCAGCACTTGTTATAAGCAAACTTCAAACTATAATAAACTAAACTAGTTAAGCAGTAAGCAGCAGGACATCTTAATCTGTTTTCCTTCAATATTCCTTTCTTCCTCAGTGGCTCTACAGCCCAGGGGGGGCCTTCGCCTTCCCAAGAAGCCTTTTCCAGTCTAACCTTCTTCCTGCCAGTGTTCTTCAATTCCTAGTTCTTAAAACTAGGAGATCTTTTTCTAGGCCATCAATCCATCTAAGATTTGGCATGCCCTTTCTTCATGTGCTAATTGGTTGGGCATTGAAGACTTTTTTAGTGGTGCGATTTTTGTCCATTCTGACAATGTGACCTGCCCATTTAATTTGTTGTATTTTTATGAAGTTAACAATGTCAGATTCTTTATATGATCGATAGAGCTCTAAATTTGATCTTGTTCACCATGTTCCATTTTCCTGAATTCCTCTAAAAATAAGTCTTAAAATCTTCCTTTCATAGATACTTATCATGATCTCATCTGTTTGAGACATGGACCAAGTTTCACATGCATAAGTTAATACTGATTTTAAAAGACTTTTATACAACAGACCCTTTGTTTTTCTTATGATTAAATTTGATTTAAAGTATATTTTAGTGTTAAATAAAGATATCTATTAGCCATAGTAATTCTCTTTTGATTTCAGCAGTACAATCGTTGCTATTGTAAATTTCCGAATCTAAATAAATGAAACTGTCAACTTCAAAATTATATTCTTCAATTTTAAAATGGGAATTGTTAAAACATGATTAGTACAAGGCATGTATTTGGTCTTATTCTCATTGATTTTCAGTTTCCTCCTGAGGGTCTCTTTCTCTAAAGACAAGAAGGCTTGTCTTTGTGCAGTGGGCGTTCGTGCAATGATATCAAAGTTATCAACAAAAGCCAACAACCTTACTGATTTAATAAAGATATTTCCTTTGGTATTGATATTGAAAACTATTATCATTTTTTCTAAAGATGAACTAGCATGTCTTCTCTTCTGATTAAAGAGAAGACATGTTAGTGCATCTCCCTGTTGTGTGTGTGAATGCCATTTCTTATTTCCAATGAGACCTTCCTTCAATATTACTTTGACTTATAACACAAGTATTAGTGTTAGAAAACTTAATGAAGTTGTTAAATTAGTACAACAACATTAAAACTGTCTCCATTCCTCCAAGATCTTTTGAAAGAAAGTAGTTCATCAATGTTATATGTTAATGAACAAAATGGCAATAGCTTCACGCAAATGCTATGGTTTTTAGAGTATATCTATAAGTGAATTTTGTAAACAAACCTATATGTACATTAGAGTAGATTGTGGTTTTATGGAGAAAAAAAATTTATTGAAACCTACCTATTATAATAAAACTAAAAAATAACTTCAAAATTTAATATTGCCACAAAGGGGTTGAATTTTTGAAAGAATGGAAAATACTTAATTATGGTAAGATGATTTTAAACTCAAAATAAAATTATTTTCCCACAATATCAATAATCAAAAGCAATGATTATTGATAAGTGAGAATTGAGTAGTGAATAGTACATTGCAAAATTTCATAGCTCCAGCTCTCTCTCCCCGCATTATCAAATCAATCTGATCCAAGTTTTTTTTCCATCTTCTTCATTATGCATTATCATTTTGACGGTGGGTTTTTAAAAAATTTTAATATAAAAAAAACTGATAAATATATTAGATGTTTTTTTTCTTGTAACTATTTAGTAGATGTCCTCTCATAGTAATAAAAGCCAAAAAGCACTAAAATACCAGTTTTTCTAACAAAAATTACTTTGATTTTTTTTACCACGAAAAGGCTCAAATACCTAAAATTCGTTTCCCTTGTGGCAGTATTGAACATCAAAATTATTTATTTCTCTTACTTTCTCCCTTCATCTAAATATAAAAGAACATCTTTTCTGCATAGGTATAGGTTTTGAAATTCTGAAAAAAGTTTTTTCGATCAACCTTCAAGTACAAGTTTGAAAAAAGTTTTTTCGATCAACCTCAAAGTACAAGTTTGTACAAGAAATTTTTTTATGAAACACAAATTAATTTTAAAAAAACATAAAAATTATTTCCATTAAAAGTGACTTTGCAGTATATAGAAGTGCTTGCTTTTTTTGTATCATACAAAACTGCATAAATAAATTGTCTGTTAAAGAAAATATGTTGATGCTTTCATTTCTTATGCTCAGCAATATTACAGAAAAATCACAAATTTTCATTATATACCTTTTTATTGATAAAAAGAGGTGTATATATATATATTATATAAGCATGTGTGTTACCAAAAATTCCATCTTCAAATAATTTTCAGATATTCTACTTAAAATAACTAAATTTCAGATACTTAAAAAAACTATATTACCAACACAAATCCATTTGCTCCTCCATCTGGTAAACTCTTTGATCCAATAACTGCAACTAATGAAGCATTATGGTTGAACACAGCATGTTTTGAGCCTTCACAATGTTTTATGTTGCAATTAAATAAACTGTGAATATTTTCATCTTTATTACTGTAAAAATAAACTTATTTATAATATACATAAATATATACACACACATACATATATATACACAATACATCTACTTTTTATTTAATAATTTCAGTTGGTAAATAACAGTTTCAGAAAGAGCCTCAGAATCAGCAACCATGAAACAGAAACTAGGCTGGAAACTAATAAAATTGCCATTTAAACTGCATTACGTAAAAAAAAAAATTGCTATAATTTAGTTTAATACTACAATTTTTTTTAATAAATTACTATAATTTAGAAACATTTGGCAATATTGCTTAAATAAGAAATTAAGATTTATACAATAATGCACACACAGCCATTGTTCAATTCATTATAAAAACAATTAAATATTACAGGAAAACAGAATAAGGAATTTTTTTTAAAAGTAAAAATCTAATTTTCTAATAGTTACTGGTCAAATTTTTTATATCAATTATATAAATTTTTTTCTCAATCCTAAAAAATTCTAAATTAGGGGAAAAAGTGAATATCATTCCAAAAAGAATGAACTAATGAAAAGTTATAAAAACAAGTTTTTTAAATATTGATCTCTCTATTAAAACTAAACCAAAAATTTCATGCAATTCTTTCCTAAAATTAAGGAAATATTCACAATTGAAACAGATCTGAATTGAAACAATCCATCCCCACAGGAATAATATATAAATTTATAATTTTTAACCATCTATTACACAGTGCTTAAAAACAGAAAAATATTATGAACAGCTTACTTTTGAAATAATAACTAAAAATTGCCAGCAATAAATAAAGAATAAAATAAATGATTAAAATGGAAATTAATTATACAGAACCTCAAACGATTTATTAATAAAAGTATTTTAATAAGAAAAATTTCCAACATTAATGAAACAAAGGTGAGATTAACATATAAAAACAACAATGAACTAAGATCAACATAACAAAATTTAGGTATTAAAAGGCGGCAACTACACAAAACAATCAGAGATGATAATGTCATTGGATAAGATAGTGTCGGTACTGCCAAAAAATAATAAGGCTTGTTTAATTAACTGAATATAGATACATTTATTTTCATAAGAAAAAAAAATGCATTTACCCTAGCTACTCGGTTGTTTACTTACATTTTTAAATTTATTTAGAGATGAGAAAAACGAAGAGTGATAACTATTCTAATGAGATTAATAGTGTAGAAATCATAAGGTTTTAATTTACAAGATAAAAAGAATGCAGCAGAAAGGAAAAGATGACGAATGAACTTTTTTCACATAAATTTGGATTAATTAAATCATGCTTGCTTAATTACAGGAACAAGAAAAATATCTGAAATGAAAAATTTAATGTTTTTGAAAGAAACATTGTATGCAAGAATTTCTGTTGAAGAGAGAATAAAATAAAACTTACAACTTCATAAAATGTTTTTCAAAAACCATTTCTTGTGTATGCAATTATATTAACATTTTACTTTGTTTTCCTATATGTAAGATCTGCAATTCATTTGTACTTAAACTTTTAATTTTATCTTTATAGGCAACAGAAACTAACAATGCTCTAATCAGGTTGTAACACAATCTAACTCAAACAAACATAACAAAAAAACTTCAAATATATTTACATATGTACATACTGTAATGACACATAAGAAGCTCCAAGGATTTGAACTTTTTTACATCAAAATAATTAATATCTTGCTTTATAGAAAAAATTATTTTCCATTGATGATTAAACAAACACAAATCTAGATTTATTCTTCGAAGAAAAATTCTGCATATGTCACTAATATTATATAATATATATAGGGTGAAAAAAGTTATTTTTTAAACTTACCACCAATCATAATATTTTCCATCTTTCACTTTGCTTGCATACTCTTTAGCTTTCTTGTACACTACAGAATCATTTGGTTCAAAAAGTGCCAATTGAATGATATCACTACTCTTATGAGTTAAAGAATTTGCATTCCTATTTATAAATTGTTCAAACATTTCAACATGTTCCTCCTGTTAAAAAAATTATTAAATTTGAGCAATAAATATAAATGAGCTTGAGTATATTTAAAAGTACCAAAAAAAGTTAAACATTACCTTAAAAAGAAGCAAATAGAATTAAAATCAATGTTTATTAAAGTTGTAAAAAAATTAACAATTTTAACTCAACCAATTTTCCAATGAATTGTAGCCAAAATTTAGAGAATTGACCTTTCAAAGTAATTTGATGTAAAATGTTTTTTAAAAAAATAAAATAAATAAATACAAAGAAAAAATACAAAACATATTACGTTAGAAAAATAATAAAGATAATTTACATTTATACTTTAAATGGAATTATTAAGATGCAACATTAACTTGTGTTAAGAGTGAAAAGATCCTATATATACTCAAATAAAAGTTTATCTGCAGTTAATTCTGGCGTATAATGCACATCTATACCTTTAAAACTGTATTTTTTTAATGTATTTTCACCCTATAATGTGTACCTTTTCTTATGAAGAAATCTGAAATGTACATAAGCAATGCTCTTATCTTTTGAAGTCTAGAAATAGTCTTCCATCACACTATAAAGCAACACAAGGGCTGTTGGCAATATGCCTCATAATGTTGAACCTTGGTTAAGTAACAAAGACTACACCTGAGCTAGCACCACCCTCTTTTAACTATCACACCACATCAATAAAAGGGCATTGAACCTCTACAGATTTAACATGCATCGGCCCCTTCTACACAATGGGTCTTCAGTGGCACCAGGACTTGAACTTGTGACACTTTGGTCATGAGTTTGTGACCATAATCACTAAGCTACCATGGGTAAAGAAAGTCTGTAAGTGGATAATTAAAAAAATCTTTTAAAAAATATAGTATATCGAGCAATCTAGATGGAAAAGAAGATGATTATTTATTTATGGATAAGAGTAACAGTGATGGGGAAAAAATGAAATAAAATTCAATGATATACAAGAAAATATAGCAGAAGACAAATATTTTTTTTTCTTGTTATCCAGTAATGAAAGTTCAAAAAGTAAGTCGTTTCTTTTAAAAAGTTTTGGATACATATAGAAATCTAATTTTTTTTATGCAACCTGTTTTCTTTGTTTTTATATCCAGCGTATAAAGTGCACCCATATAGTTTTCTTACTTTTTATGTTACTAATATGTGTTATAAACCAGATTATATGGTAATTTTCTTTTATTTGCTGTGTACTTTTGAATGTATCAATCAATCATAACCAATAAAAATACAGTAATGAAAGAAGAAAAATTTGCTTTAAAATAATAAAATTCAAAAAATTAACCTTTTGAACATTTACTTCTCAGCTTATCAAGACATACATATTTTTACTTCTTGGTAACTACAAATAACTTACCAATAAAAAATATTCACCACACATGTGTTCCTTAGGTTCTAACATTTACCAATTTTTTTTATGTAGACTGATGTAATATAAATTAGGTGTATTGCAAATGGATTGTGGGTTTTTTTCTTTCTTAAAGAAGGGTATAAACCAATTTAAGATTGCTTTTTGACACATTGGCTCTCAACACAAACTTCTTTTATTTCTGATTTAAAATAAAAAAATCAGTTTTTTCATGTAATTATACTGTTATCCATTACCTTTCATTCATAATTACATTTTTATTTTTCCCGAATTTGAATGCATCAACAACCATAAATTGGTTTGTCTTTTCACATGGAAAAGTTTGTCTGCATTTACAATACATGCAATTGTCAATGGAATTTAAAAATAAAAATCATTTCAATATCAATAATTTCAAAATTAACAGCAGAATTCTTATATTAGCTGATTTTATGACTGCATCATCAGTATACATCAATATAAACTTTTAGTTTTAATGATGGCATTGAATATTAAGTATAGTTATGAATTATACATTTACATTCAATTGATAAACAACTTTTAGAAGATTTTAAAATTTTCTTTCAAAAAGGTTTAATAATGATGATTGTTAACAGCCAACTGTGGAATTGGTTGATTTAAAATTAATATGCTTTATCTCCAACATTTCAATACATTATTGTCAACTGTTAATTCAAAGCAAATCTACTTTTAAATTTAGAAATATAATGATCATTATATTTCCTGATTTATTTCAATTACTGCTAAAATTTTCATGTATGTTAAGAAATTCAGGTATAACAAGTAATATAAAAAAAATGTAAGTCAATTCCTACTTAAGTCTATGACAGATCTATTCGCGATCATTCCACTAATCCTCTTGGGAAATCTTTGGGCTATCATTCACATTTATTCACAACCAACCTTTCTGAAGAAACCGTGATATTCAAATTAGTTCTACTATATATAGTCAGGGTTTTCTAGCTAGCAGGAGGAGAAGGAGAGAAAGAAAGCCAAGAGTCAGGTAAGATTTCTAAAGATCAGGTATCACTACAAGTTATTGAATATTTCAAATATTAAATAGATGAAGATTAAAAGTGATGCGCGATTGGTCACTAAACCTAGAGTAACATTAAGCTAGGTGAGATAATTTAATTGATCCTAAATTAAAGTGGCCGATATTCCTAGTTTTCCTATAATTAGCACATCTTGCTATTAATCCACTTGTATTGTTCACATTGAGACATTTTCTTCCTGAATTTTAGTGAACCAGTGTTGATAATTTGGATGATCAATAAATAAGTTGATTTTGAATATGTCTGGTATTCCTTCCCTTCCTCCCACACATCTAGGTGGGTAAGAGAGAAGGGATATCCCTCACAATGGCGCCTGATACACCCAAACTCCAAGATAGGAGTTGAATCCAATTTTAGGGTCTTACCAAAACTTTTTTTTTCTGAATCGGAAAATGTAGAATTTTTAGAATGCATAGATAATAATTTGGCATTCTACGAGATACCCGCAAATTTGGCTTGAGCCTATTTAAAGGGTCATCTCAGAGAACGGGTGCTGGATTGGTTTCATGTAATAAGGTATTCATTTGTGCAAGGTACTGCAACAGATTTTTCATAATTGAAAAAAAAGGAGGCATTAACAGAATTTTCCAGTAGTTAAGAACAGGTCAGAACTTAGGCAAAGTTCTTCTTATAAAGTTAGGGGTTAGGCTCCGTCAAACTTTATGATTTATTAAAAATACATAAAAGTTTACAACTAGATACATCTGAAAACAAACTTCTAGATCATATAATCACTCGTCTTGAGCCTCGGGTACTTGAAGTAACGTACCTGTAAGTTCAACATAAGTTGAAGTGAGAAACCCCACCACTAAGTCTCAGCTTTTGCAGTTAGACACAAAGTACGAAGAAAGACACATGGGTAGAGAACCCCCAGGTCCGATCAATAATATTGGAAGACAGGATTGGGACGCACATAGGAGATTACCAGAAAGACGTAGAGATGGAAATTGTTGGGATGCAGGCGTGGTTAAGAGGCAGAATGACCAAAAGGGATTTGAATGAATTTAGAAGTCATGGAGGTAATCTAAATTGGAGGCTCAAGAACAGGACCCAGAATGATCAAAATGATCATGGATTTGATAATCGTGGCAGTCGGAATGAGTGTGTAAATAGGGGTTCGAGTTATAATTCAACCAGGGGGGATCAAAGAAAAAGAGGAAACTTAAACTGTTTGTGCAGTCGATTTGATCGAGATGATCAATCACAGTTTGAGCTAAAACATCCCATTCGGATCTCTGCTTTAAGAATGACCCCTTGTGGATCTTCTGTACGTGCCTATAGCATTAAATGAAACATTTATCAAGACTTTATAGGGTACAGGTGCTGAGAAATCGTTTATTTCAGAAGAGGTTTACTACAAATATTTTTCATATAAACCTAGAAAGAAGTCGAATGCTAAGGTTGTGATTGCACAGGGTGCCAGGTGTACAAATTTAGGTATGGTTGAGTTACAAATTAGGATTAGGGAGTTCACGAAAGCATGGAACTTCCATATTCTAGCTGAGATGCAGTATCAATGTATCTTGGCGTAGACTTCATGATGGGAACAAAAATCACTTTAGATTTTCACTTTAGTTATTCTAGATTCGCTGATCAAAAAGTTACCAATAATAGTTAAGCATGAAGAGATCGATTTTTCAAATACGAAGCTGGGTAATCATCAGAAAGAAGAATTACAAACACTATTTAATAGTTTTAAGGGACTATTCAGATAAACCAAGGCTTACCCATGCTTTGTATCACAAAATTGATATGAGTGACAAACCACCAGTGGTTTCGAGACCACAAAGATATGATAGGGTTAAGCAGAAAATTATCAATTACCATGTGAATAAAATGCTGGGCAAAGGAACAATTATACCCATCTAGTCGCCATATGCACTTCCCATGGTTTTGTGCAGCAAAAAGAATGGCTTACCCCCAGATTCTCCAGAAGCCTACCGACTAGCGATAGATTATCTCAAGCTAAACACAACTAAATATCCTAGATATCCCTTACTGCTAATTGATGATTTGACCACAAATGTCCCCCACACCAAAATTATGTCCATGTTGGACTTAAGATTTGGCTATTTTCAGTTAGTGATAAACCCCAAGGATATTATTAAAACTGCCTTTGTGACCAAAAATGGCACTTATGCGTTGACTCGCATGCCATTTGGTCTCTCGAGGGTGGCACCGAATTTCCAAAAACCCATTGAGATAATTCTTATATTAGTTCTGGGTCTAATTAGTGTGTATATGGACAATGTAATGATATCGTCTTCATCATTTACACACCACGTAAAACACTTAAGGGAAGTTTTCAAATTATTACAAGAGGCAGGTTTGACCCTGAACCAGGATAAGTGCTATTTCGCCAGTGAAAAATTGAAATATTTAGGTCTTTTCATTAGCAAAGAGGGGATTTGAACCAACGAAACAAAAGTAAAAGCAATCTGAGATGAAACCTCTGAAGAATGTTTGGGAAGTAACGAAATTTTTATTAATGACAGGATGGTATCAGAAATTTATTAAGGATTACGCGGATATCTGTGAACTACTATATAATTTGAAAAGGTTAAATTCGTTTGGTCGGATGAGGTGTAAGTAGCTTTGAATAAAATAAAAAAAGCAGTTACAGAAGCACCGGTTTTAAAACTACCGGATTTTAATATTCCATTTGAGTTGTTTATGGATGCGAGCGCAGTTGGGACGGGTGCAGTTCTCCCCCAGCATCAAAGACCCATTGCATTTGCATCCAGAACTCTGAATAAGGTAAAAAGAAATTATACTGTTATGGAAAAAGTGTGTTTAGCGGTTATCTGGGCATTAAATAAATACCGTACATATTTTGTATCACTGTCGGTGAAAGTCATAACATACCAGGCTGCCCTAACAAAATTAACAAATGGGAAAAACTTGACCAGTAGGATGATACGGTGGGCACTTAAGCTAGCCAAATTTAATGTAGAATGAGAACATTCCCCAGGATTTCAAAATGTGGTGGGGGATTTATTATTACGAAATCCTGTTGAAAACATAGCTGATTCGAAGATATCTTGTGCAGTTAGAGAACAATTTGTAGAAGAACAGAGGAAACAACCCTGAATTAAGTCATATTTATAGATATTTAGAAAACCCTGAAGATTGCTGTGTTAACGCAACAGTCTGTGAGAATTGGTCCCATGATTTTAAGTTAATTGACGAATTATTATATATATATATTCCACATGAAATACTCTACAACTCTTGGGAGAACTAAGAAAGTATACTCCACAAACACTCTGGAAAGAGATAATGCACAAGTTCCATGACAAGTCAATGTCTGGGCACTTAGGAAAAAAGAAAACATTTATAAAAATTAAAGATTCATGTTATTTTCCCTTTATGTGGAAATATATATATAAATATGTTGCAGCGTGTGACTTATGCCAATGATTTAACTATAAAATGCATTACTAGCTGGTCAATTAATACCTATAGTAACAAGTTATCCAAACGAGATAGTGTCATTTAGATTTATTAGGCTCCTACCCAACTTTTAGACCTGAATGATATAAATTTATTTTGGTGATCACCGATAACTTCTCTAAGTGGGTTGAAATTATACCCCTGACAAAAGCCTCTGCCAAAGCTATTGCAAATACCCTGTTTGAAAATTATATATCATGTTATGGAGCTCCTATAAAAATTATTAGTGATAATGGTTCCCAATTTATATCCAAAGTTTTTTAACACATAAGTCACAGGTTGAACATAAACCATGTTAAAACAGTCGTGTATAGACAGCAATCAAATCTAACTGCGAGAGTTAACCCTATCCTTCTACAAATGATTTCTAATTTTGAAGTTGATGATTTCTAGTAGAAGACAATCACGAGAATTGGGACCGATTTCTCAAGGGATTTGAGTACGCCTTAAGAATGGCCATTCATGAGACAACAGGGAAAACACCGCAGAATTACTTTTAGGCAGAAAACTAATTACCCCATTTCAGAAGTTGGTGATGGTTACGGATGGAGCAGAATTTATGTGTGGTAATATCAAGAAAATTGTTTGAGTAGGCTAGGCGAAATACTAAAATTTAGCAGGAAAAATGGGCAAAATTTAATTAAAGAAGACTTGAGGTTAACGTTAGTTAATGGTCTGGTATTGGTACAAACGCATCCCATAAGTAAGTTCTTCAAGTAAGAAAATTGTAGGTAAATTCAAACCATGTGAAGTCGTAAAAGTGGGGAATAATAATGTTGTAATTTGGAATTTGGGCAAACAAACAACGGTTAAAGTAGATCAGGTACGGATTAATTACCAAAGAGAAAGAAATGAGGGTGTTGTGGAGACAGAAGGATCAGATAACAATAGTTTTTCGCCTGAATCATCCATGAAACTGTGTCAGCCCAGGCAAAAAAAAACAGGCTGTCGGAAAGAATTAACTGGAAGAAAAGATGCCCTTCACAATCTTGGTCAGACAATCATCACATCAAAAGAAGGCCACCTGGAAAGCACAAGTTCAATAAGAGGAGTGTACCCTCCTCTATTTCATTTTGGTCCATCAACAAGGAAGAGGAACAGGAGAGCAGAAGTCAATGAAAGACATATCCTATACAGAGAATCCAGTCCCTGTCCACCAAAAAGAACAGAAGATGTCAACAAAAAACAGAAACAGTCAGGAAAGACCAGTCTGATCCCAACAAGCCCAGCCAAGGAGGGTCAAGTCCTTATGACCTGCAGAGCCAAAACCAGTTTAATGGAAGACAAGAACAGTCCCTGTTCATCACGAGAAGCCATGGCAGACGTGGAAAGACCAGTCTGGTCCAGACAAATCCAGCCAAGAAGATCAAGCCCTTATGACCTACGGAGCCGACATCAGTCCAGTGGAAGGCAGGAGCAATCCAGCATGTCCAGAATCCAACCCTACAAGTGATGCAACAAGGGAACAGTCCACCAGGAGGTCCATTCTGAGCAGAGAAATCAAGGTGTCCAGAATCTATGAAAAAACCACCCAAGCTGGAGATGTGAGTCCCTGGGGGTTCTCTGCGGGTAATCCATCAGAAAGAATATAAAGATCCATAACCAGGTTGTATTTTTCCTTTTATTTTCTTACTGACAAGCAGTCAGGTTATTTTTGCAAGATGCAAGTCTCATTTTTTTAAAGTGTTTAAATTATACAAGAGTTGCCACTGAGTTGTGCGCAAAAAAAAAGTTCAAAAAATGAACTTTTGTATGGAAAAAAGAAGTGGAAAACATTTGTTTATTTACATTTGTTTGCTACCTATTAAGACTTGTCTATTATGCGAGAATTTCTTGTATTGTTTGTTCATAATATTGTATGTATTCATGTATATTGGTATATAATATCTGATTTCGAGGACGCAGTGTAAATAGGAAATATTAACCATAACACTAACAGCACTATACAAATGGAGAGGAATTATATGTTTATTTATATGAAGTATATATATATATTAAATGATTAGTACTAGACATATAAGTGTGTAACATATGATTTTCCTTTCTATATATGCTGTTGGACTACTATTTTTGTTTGTCAGTATTTATTCATTTTTTGATTAACATTTGAAAAAACTGTATTAACATCAGGGGCCATCCACTACAGGTTTAAAAAAATGTATTTGAACTTGAATGGATGAATAGAAAGTATTTTACTGAAACGACTGAAAATTTGAAGATATATATATATATATAGGGAGGGAGTGAACTAATAGTAGGAATTGTAAAAAATGCTAATCAACAAAAATGGATTAAAAAACATAGATATCATATATGTGAAGCATGGATGCCAGCTCAAGTTTCTACCTCGTCATTTTATCAAAATACAAAATTAAATAAGTGTATTGATTGCAGCAAAATAAATCTTTATGCTGAATAGAAATTTAAAAAACCCATAGATTTTTAATGTGTAACAGGGAGAAAGAAAATTACTCTCCATATTTTTAAATATTTCAGAAAAAAGTTATTATTCTGAAAACCTAATTTACTTTAAGTGCATATAAGTTTTTAAAAATATTTCAAAGGAAAAAACTTCATTTCATAGAATCAAAAGCTCAAAATACTATTTGCACTGGTTTGGTTTTTAAAAATTTGAATGAATATTATCATTATAATCTAAGATAATTATTGTTTATTTTTTTAAAAATATCTTTCTTTGAATTCAAATACAAAATAATAAGAGTAATAATAATAATACTTACACTTTTAAAGCCACTTCTAAAAGATTGATAATCATATAAAATGTCTACACTCTTAGTCAAATGTATTTTCTGTTCAATAAATTTTAAGTCCATAAACAATTCATCCAGCATTTCATATTCTTCAGCTTCATACAAATGGTATCCAATAGTATATGGAATGTAATTTTTCGGCACTTTAGTCAAATCGTGTTTTCTATCTGGCATTGCACTTAACTCCAATATCTTTTTAACTAATTTTTTATGGCGCTCCTTTTTCTATTAAAAAAAGTTTATAAAATTATAAATATCTCTTTTGTATCAGTAAATTTATATCAGAAATTACATAAAACATATTTTTAAAAAATGCACATTACATATTATAAAAAAATACATTAGCGATTACATTTACAATACATTAAAGTTGAAAAGGAAAAAAAATTATCTACAGTTATCAGAAAATATCAAAGGGAAAAAAACACCTGCAAAATTTTGACAAGCTATATTTTAAATCAAAATATACTTCTAGAAGCCAGATATATATTTTAAGTCAAGGGGGGGGGGGTGCAAATTGCAGCCCACAAGCCACATAAGGCCTACCAAGACAGTTAGAAAACCAGACAGAAAGTATTCTCTATATTTGGGTCAACATATAATTAAGGGCAAAGTTTTTAAGAAAATCAACAAGAGTTAGCTGACATTAACTAGCAGGCTGTGAGGAGAATTTCTACATGCAATCCCATTTCTGATTTCAAAAAAATTGTAGAAAAGTGGGATAGGGTACATTTGTCTCATTAAACCAAATTAAATGTGTTTGCAGCTATAGATAATATTAAATTATAGCACAATATAAATAAACTGAATAAAGCTGCTACTATTTAATTTACCATAAAATCCAGTGCATAATGTGCATTTATACTTTCAAGCTGCAATTTTTCATTTTTAAGTATATTGGACGTATAACATGCAAGCCCTTTTTTATGAAGGAACCTGCAATGTATACTTGAAATGATCTTAAGTTTTTAAGTCATTTATTTGAGGTATCATCAAAGACTTTTGAAAAAAACCCAGCAGAATACTTCTAAAATTATAACTCTTTAAGTTCATAATGTGTTACGTCTACATTAAAAATAAACCATAATCATTTGGCGAAGTAGTATATGAGCTACTCAACAAAATTAAATGTAAATAATATTTTTTAATTTACTGTTCTATTAATAAAAGATTTTATTGGAATAAATGATGGCCTAGTTTGTTTTTTGGTGCTGTAAAATTAATTTAAAACATAACTCTAACGTTTCTTTTAAATAAACAATATTTCGATTTAAGTAGAAGCCTAATATTTTTTATCACCTACTTTTTAATTTTACAGCTTTCCTTTTTATACCTGGCATGTAACATGCACCTGTCAATGTCAATCTATTTTTTTATGTGTTAAAAGTGTGTGTTATATGCCAGATTTTACATATACTTATTGATTTTTATGTTACAATTTATACCTTTCTTGAAAAATGCAATGTTAACTAATGAACTAATTTAAGATAACAGTCAAGAGTTCATATTTCAAAAAATATAAACCGCAACAAAATATTTATTTTAATCAAGTCATAAATACCAAGCAAGAAGAATATCTCCAAAGTAATCAATGTTTAGTATGGAAAAAAATTAAATGTAATGAATGCCTGTATGAAATAAGTCATTTTTTACTTTTGCACAGTTTTCTAATTTACCAAAATGAAGCATGCTTATGTGACATATTTTCAAATAATTTTGAATAAAAAGTATAGTTCTAAAGAGGCATTTGAAATTAGAAGATTTGAAGAAATTTTAAATGTCATCCTAAAAACAGTTCAACATTGGATCATTATGGTGACATTTTTTTAAAATTTCTAATATTCTACTTTACAATCATTTTCAAAAATATAAAAAAAGAAACAAAAATTTATATAATTTTTAAAGAAATAACCAATTTCAACTTGAAACAGTTTCCAAATAAAAAAAAATAATAATAATTAATATTGTTTTAAGCGTATCACTGGAGACACATTTTTTAACAATAATGAATTATGTCAGTAATTTAATTATTATTGAAATTTTAAAAAAATATATTTATTAGTCATAATTAACAATTTCATTAAAACCTTAACATTTTCTATTTCGACTTTTCAATTAAACAAAAATAATGTTATAAAATAAATCATTCTAACTTAACATTGAATTATGTAAAAAATACATACATGATGCCAACTTAAAAGTAATATGCTATACCAAGAAGTTGTATATATTTTTTAAAAATTAATGTCATTTAATAAATAGATGTTACAAGTCACCATTATAATATTTCTCAATTGCTTAATACAGAGAAAATAATTGTTTTATTAATTACTTTAACCACAAAGAAAATAATCATTAAAATTGGATTTTTATATTACAGAGGTATATAAAGTTAAAATTTCAAAACTAATTAAAAATTGCTATGAAATTAAAATAAATTATAGATATGACTACTTTAGGAATTAATTTATAATAATTTAGTTAAAATAATGATCAAGAAAAACTTAAAACATAAATTCTTGTATGAAAAAAGTTTCTTACACTTTTAGCAACTCTTTAATAAGGAATATCATTAAAAAAATTATTTGGCTTATAACCACTGCTACATGCCTCAGCACTGAATGAGACTTTAGATGCCTTGAAGAGTATGTCAGCCCACACTATCTCAACACATTGCCTAGGATGAATTGATGTAGCAATGGGTATTGTATGCCAGGCTAGTCTTCTCTGATCAGAGACTTAACATGTTTAATAAGCGACATATTGGGAAAACAGGCAGCAATGTGATTTGGTGAGCAAAGATCACACTATCTAGTCACTGTATTTCCAAAGCCCACTAGGAAATGCAGAAGTGGAATCCAATACCACTCTAAACCATAATATCAGTTACAGGACCAGTATGGCAAGGAATAAGACAACAGTTAAACAACCTCTTTGTATAATGTCTCCAGACTTTAATCTAACCATTTTATTGTCCATATCTGCTGGTAACATCACAGATATAAATACCTGTGGGTTTGAAACAAAGGAAAAGTAATGGATGTCTTTAGGACATTCCACTGCCCTGCACAAACTAATCCATTGAAATGTGCAGACACCTTGTCATACAACAAATCACATTTGCTGAGATCTGGTTCCTGATGTGGTTAAACAATCCATCAATGCCATGTACAAAATATGCCTGTCACCAAGTGTAGTGGTGAAAGGAGGCTGGTACAATTGATCAGTCTATCCTTCTAACTTTCATCAATTATAAATCTGCTTCACTGTTGCTTGGTTACATTCAACGTGATTCATGATTTCTCAAAAGGATAATCTGCATTCTCTACAGAAAATTCTTTCTAGATTAATTTTTGAGCTATGTTAGAATGACACTTGAACTCTGACAGATACTGAAATTACTCACACAAAACAACTACACTTAAAACCAATTTTTCCAACCAAAACCAAACAGCATTTTGCTTTCCCTTTATATAGTACTTTTTGGTAGCCCTATAAGCATCCCTGATGTGCACTGAAATGCTAATCATTTGCATACTCCATTGAGGTTGGAGCACAGTGAGAATTTTGATTTGGATGTTTCCTTTATGGTATAGCATTTTGGGTGGTCTCAACAATATATATTAAATTGATAGTATATAATTATCATAATTAACTTTGATTTTATGTATATATCTCTTGCCACTTTTTAACATTTGATTAGAATTAACTATTAAGAAATGTCTTTATTTATAAGCATTTTATCATAAACAAATATAATAAGAATATGAATTTACATCTGCATTTCCAATCTGTTCATCTAGGATCTCCAAGTATAGATCATGACTTGAGTACGAGAAGCTATGTTTATCCTCCTCAGATTGTTTCATATCTACAAAACATCTATTGTGAAGTTGGTTCATAATATCAAATACTTCACTGTAATTTAAATCCCACAGTATTTCAAGAACCTTAAAAAAATATTAAATGAATTTTTTCAAAGAAAAAAAATACATAAATGTGTCATAGAAAAATTAAAAAAAACAGAAAAATCCAACATATCTACCCAAAACAAAAATAATTAAATTAAAGATTTTTTAAATAATACAATAAGAAGTTTCTTGATAGAATCTTCTACTATGACTGATTGTTTATGAAGATTGTACTCAAAAGCTATGCAAGGGTTACTGAATATGGACCTTGTAATTTTGAATCATAGCCAAGTGACAAAGACTACATGAGTTGGCATCCCAATCTTTAAATTTACATGTCCAACTAAATCCTCTATAATGGAATTTTAAACATTAGGCAGGCAGAATAGAAAAATGTAGATAGTTAAGTTAAATGGTACTTAGGTACTATTGCAACCATGCCAACTTTCATGATAATTCATCAAATTGGCTTCTCCAATTTCACACATGTTGTAGGCGCTGAATTGGCAAACATTGGCTTTGTTTCATATTTCTCTGTTTGCTGCCATTCTAAGCCAAACCATTCATTGATATGGCAAGTTCAAATATTAAAATACAAATCTAGGATTTACTGAATTCTTAAATAATAACATTTAATAATAATATAAAATTAATAATAATAAAATAAATTAAATTAAACAATAAAAATTAGTTCTTTTTCCTTCATTAATTATAATTTATTTATAGTTACTTATTACTTTTTACATGTTATTTTTTGATTATGCGCTCCATAATCCTGCCAGCATATTCCATTTTTAGAATTAATACTAAAGCACACATATTTACTATAAACTAACTGTACAAGAACATTTTTATTTTTTCATAGCAAAAAAAATATTTTTATTTATGATTCATTTTACTAATGAAATTTTAATCAGTCAACGTATTTATCAAATAGAAACTACCATATACATTTTTATGTAAAAAAGCTTCCACAATGACATAGAGATTTAAAAATAATAAGAAAGTACCAGCAAATATAATGGTCAAATGAGTGTGAATCATTTCTTCAACTAAGAGACCACATAACTAATCAAAAGTTGGTTGAAATGAGGAGTAGTTAAGAGGTCCTCTATATTTTAAACAAGTCAGAAATTTCACTTTTATCCTTATATTTTTCAAATGAGATAAATTTACATAACTATTTTTACATAGCTAATATATTACCTCAATTGAAACTGGAACGTCTCTATTAAAAATTAAGAAATCCAAATAATAATCTTTCAGATCTTGGATAGGCTCAAGGCAGAGATTTATAAGTTTACCAAGATCTTTCGAGTATTTTGAGTCCCCTGAATTCATTCGCCTTCGCAAAGTACCTGTTCCTGATTCTAGTCTTCTATTTAAATCTTCCCATTTCCTTTCATTATTCCCTGCATCACTCATAAGGCTACCAATCAGGCTTGCAACCAAAGGTGATCCTAAGGATATAAAGATTTAAAAGTTAAAAAATTAAAGCAATAAATGCATATGTATTAATTTTCAAAATATCATTTAAAAATAATTCAAATACAAAAACTGTTAGAACTGAAATTATAAAAAAAAATAATAATTTGCAGTACCTGAATAATGATACAATCCGCAAATACCTAATCATGCCATTCTTTGCAAGTCAAATACCTAATCATGAAATTTAGCTTTTATACTATGAAAAATTCTAGAACTTTGTTACCTAATAATAATGGGATTATTTCTACACCTAAAAAAAAAAACAGCTGAGTACAAAATTTACAAGGGGAAAAAGATATCTTATAAAATGTTGAAAAAACTGTAGATGCACACTATGGATCCATGTAAGTGATAACTTTTAATACACAATAAAGGCACAGTAGATTTCCTCGCAAATTTCACAAAACTGGATAATGCTTAAACTTTTTAAAATTATTTTAATTTTAATAAAAATAACAAAGATCTGTTATAATGTCAACAATTCATTCAAATGATTTTTGTGTTAATGAATCGTTATTTTACACTAAAAAAGTTCATGCTTTTCTCTTAAAGAATCAATCATTTAAAAAAAATAAAATGTCAAAAACTGTTTTTTCACGATTTTTCAAAAAATACTCACAATTTACACTATTAAAATCCGAAGGTAAAAAAACGTATCTATCTATGTATGATGCCCAATTTTCTCACGAACCACACGACGCAGAAACTCACCGAAAGTACCAAAATTTCGGGAATGATCCGAGGAATCCGTTTTGACCATTTATATTCCGATATTCCAATTAGTTAAAAAGATATTAATTAAAAACCTTAAAACGCATAATTAGTACCATTTCTCACCGCCAGGGGAAAATTCGGAACTTTTTTTTCAGACGTTTTTAAAACGCGATCTAATTTTTTTCATGAGACTCACACAAAAAATAATTACAGATTCGGAAAGATCATTTACTTCGCCACGAAATGTTATAATTTATTTTACAAAATAATTATATTTTGTATTTTTTACGATTTTTTTAAAATGAGTCGAAATTGACACGTTTTAAAGAATGCGATTTCTAAATCATTCCGCTTGCACTTTCTTTCACGTTAATGAAAAAAATATTTTACACTAAAAAAGTTCATGCTTTTCTCTTTTAGAATCAGTCATTTAAAAAATTTAATGTCAAAAACTGTTTTTTTTTACGATTTTTCAAAAAAATACTCAAAATTTAATTTAAATTCTTAATAACTTCTTTATTTATAAAAATAATCTCACAAAACTTTTTTTCCATGTGTAGAACGACATTATACGTAAACTGTACACAGATTGATAAAATATCTTAAAAATTACGGGTTTTTTTTTAAATGTGTTTTTCGTTTTTTTCCTTTTTTGCGACAAATATGTAAGCATTACTTTTTTTAAAAAAATTTTTGTTTAAAAATTACCACTGTTTACAATCGATATATGAAGTTTGAAAGCATTAACTTAAAAATGAAGCCCGAAAAAAATGTTTTAACTTTTAACAAATAACGCAATGAGAAATTGAAAAAAAATCTTCCTTTATTTTAGAGTTATTTTCACTGCTTTCCCGGAAGGAACCGAAGACGCTGCTTTATAAAACGGTAGGTCCCAGGTTCGAAACTGAAGAGGAAGATATATCCAATTTCGCATTGCGCTATTTGTTAAAGTTTAAAATTTTTTTAGTGGAATGAAAAAGGTTAAAATTAAAATAAAATATCAAATGTTTTTATCAGATCGGTTTTTTTTAATGTTTTTTTCAGTACATGCATATATATATATATAAATCTAGGCTTTCCCCCATACTGTTTTTTCTTTTTTCTAACTTATATAAATTCATATGTTTAATCAAACATTCAAACGTGCAGAAAAAAGCAATAGTTTCAATAGCTATCTGTAAATTTTTCTTTTATTTATTACTTATAGAAATTTGATTTTAATAAATATTTAT
>BMAV01002708.1:120887-139407 GCA_019973955.1 Trichonephila inaurata madagascariensis
CAAAGCTTGTTTGAGTGTGCTGAATCGTTTACAAAGCAAGAGCTAAGATAGACATGCCATTATGCCGTTTTCGAAGACAATATGAGCATCTGTCGCAGTTTGTGAGGGGAAGAATCATCGGCATGATGGAAGCTGGGTGGTCAGCTAGGCGAGTAGCTTGGCAATTAGGCTGCTCTGATTGTACTGTGAGGAAGTGTTGGGACCAGTGGATCCAAGAGATGTCATTAACATGAAGACCAGGATTAGGACGCCCTCGACAGACCAGTCGTCGAGAAGACCGCCACATCGTAAGAAATGCATGCGTACAGCCAACTGCTTCATTGGCTGCCACCCAGGCACAGGTAGCACCTTCACTAGGGGCCCCTGTCTTCTCGAACCATACAAAAACGCCTGGCTGAAGGACGTTTGGGATTGCGGCACTCATTATGTGTGCTGCCCTTGATGCCCACCCATCGACGCCTCCGTTTGGAGTGGTGACCCGCACGAGGAAACTAGAATGCACCGAAATGGAACCAGGTCGTCTCTAGCGACGAATCAGGATTCAATTTCAGCAATGATGACGATCGTGTTCGTGTGTGGAGACCCCGTGGTCTCCTCAATCCTGCATTTGCTTTACAGCGACACACCGCTCCCAAAGCTGGTGTGATAGTATGGGGTGCCAGTGCCTACAATACACGGTCACCCCTAGTATTGTTCCGTGGCACCATGACAGCCCAGCGGTATGTCCATGATATCCTGCAACCAATGTGTTGCCACTCATGCAACGGCTCCCAGGAGCCGTTTTTCTACAAGACAATGCTCGGCTTCACACGGCAAGGGTGTCACAAGACTGTGTCCGCACTGTTACAACCCTTCCTTGGCTTGTTCGGTCCCCAGATTTGTCTCCAATCGAGCATATCTGGGATCATTTGGGACGGCGAGTTGGACATCCCACGAGTTTGAACGAACTAGAAGCAAGGTTACAGCAAATATGGAACGAAATGTCTCAAGACATCATACAGAACTTGAATGCCTCAATGCCCGATCGTATCGCATCCTGTATTCGAACTAGAGGGGGTTCAACAGGGTATTAAATCCTCCATTCTTTTGCCTTTTTCTCTGAAATAAATGAACCTTTTTCTTTTTGATTTTCTAATCATTTACTTATATCAAAGTAATCATTATGTATGTAAAAGTTTCATTTTGACTCCTTCTTGATGCGCTAATTTTTTTTGTCTGTGTATATATTATTATGAACATATATTTTTATATAAAAGCATTACATATATATTTAAAAAAAAAATTTTTTTTTTAATTTCTAATGGGCTGCGGTTTGGAGCTTTTCCATTGCAGACCTAGTACATTCCTCAGAAGCTGGTATCTTTATTTAGTGCAGCACCATATAGGCGAATACCGATCGATGCAGGCAATTTTGATGCCCAGTTTCCTCCCTAGAGGGTGGCACCTGAGCTCTGACGATGCAAACATGTACTAGGATTTAATTTTACCGAGAGTACCCAAACCAAACAGGCACTCTAGGGATCTTTTACATGTCATATAATCATACGACATGGCCACCATTGATTTTCTGCATCATGAAAATCCACCGACTCTGGCCAGGGTTATTATTATTTTAAAGATTTTAATATTTTATATTTGCATAGACATGAAGGAAGGAGGGTTCGTTCTGGGTACCTTCCGTTCCGAACGCGAGTACTTAACCAATCACGCCAAAACGATCGTCTTCGCGTGATGTTGGTACTAGTTCATATAGATATCACACCACCAGACATATATTAGGTTGGGGAAAAATAAATCCATTATTTTTTGGTAGATGGCTGTAGTGCCGATATCTCGTGAAGTATTGACCAAACAATTTCAAATTTATGCTCGTTGTTAAGGTGACATTTAATACTAAAAAAATCCTTTTGCTTTTTTTGGTTTGGTTCATTCAGTTGTGAGTTACAGGGTGTTAGAAATGGAAGTCAACAAAGAGAAAGTTCGGTACATTTTACAGTTCTTCTTTGATAAAGGCAAAAATGCAAGCCAGGCGGCTGAAATTGTGAATGGTGTTAATGGTGCCGATACTGTAACAGCTAATTATGTGCAATTTTGGTTTCGTCGATTCTGTTCAGGTATTTTTGATGTTAAAGATGCACCTCGCACAGGCAAGCCCGTCGTCGAAAATGTCGATAAAATCACAGAAATAATCGAAGTTGGCCGGTATATTTAGTTGTCATAGATCGCCCAGGAACTAAATATTGACCATAAAACAGTTTTAAACCATTTGCGCAAAGTTCGATTCAAAAAGAACCTCGATGTTTGGGTGCCACACCAATTAACACCAAAAAACATGATGGATCGAATTTCCATCTGCGAAGCCTTGGCCAAACGGAATGAAATCGATCATTTCTTAAACGGATGGTGACTGGGGATGAGAAATGGGTCACATACAACAATATTGTGCGAAAACGATAGTGATCAAAGCGCGGTGAAGCAGTTCAAACGGTGGCCAAACCAGGACGGTTCTACTGTGTATTTGGTGGGATTGGAAAGGAATAATTTATTATGAGTTACTTCCGTAGGGCCGAACACTAAATTCAGATCTCTACTCTCAACAACTGGACCGTTTGAAGCTAGCGATTTACCAGAAACGGCCAGAATTGGCCAACAGAAGAGGTGTTGTGTTCCATCAGGACAACGCCAGGCCACACACTTCTGTAGTCACTCGCCAGAAACTCTGGGAGCTTGGTTGGGAAGTTTTAAGGCATCTACCATATAGTCCAGACCTGGCACCAAGCAATTACCACCTTTTTCTAGAATTGAATAATTTCCTGAGTGATAAGAAATTGGGATCAAGAGAAGATTGTGAAAATCAATTACTAGAGTTTTTCGCCAAAAAGGACCAAGACTTCTATGAGAAAGGCATTAAGAAGCTACTTTTCAAATAGCAACAAATTATACAACAAAACGGTGCATATTTGACCCAAATTGGACAATACGAAGCATGTTAAATGAAGTCTTGAATTTCATGCAAAAATAATGGATTTCTTTTCCCCCAACCTAATATATTGTACCTACAAAATATCATTAGGAAAACTAGGATTATAAATATAGATCTTAAGTACAACTTTAAGAAAAACCACTTAAAAATGTATTGATTTTAAGATTTATTATACTGCTGCGGGCTGCTGTAATGGAGTGTGATTTAGTGGATGCTTAACAGATTAACACAATGAATGGCCACTTAATAATGACCACTCTATCAATATCTCATTGGGACAACTTTTCTTTTTAATACAACATTCATCTTTCTTTGCATGCTGATAGGTTATTTATGAAACCCAAGGTCATACTTGACGAATAACACTTCCCGATAGTGTGATATATATATATATATTTCAGATTGTTCAATCAACTTCATCCCACAAATTCTCCAGAACATTGAGAACTAGGAATTGTGATGGCTAACTCAACAAACTGAAGTTTGTTATGCTCTTCAAACCCCTCCCGTAAAAACTAATACCATGGCAGGAAATACTATCCAATTGAAACTATCCATTACCATTGAGATAAATCATCAGCATTACAGGATGTACTTGATAAGCACAGCTGTTTATGTATGATGTCTTAATCAGACATCAATGCACATGAAATAAAGGACCCAAAACATGCCAGAAGAGCATTTCCCAAAATCATCACATTACATCTACAAGTCTGAAATACTTAGCAATGCATTTAAGGGGTTCAGATTGTCTCCTTCAACCTCAAACTCTTTCATTTCCATGATAAAATTTTAAACAGGAATCATCGAATCACAATTTTTTTCCTAGTTGTCCTCCATACAATCCTTGTGTAACCAAGCAATTCTGAGATACTTTGCTTCAGAAAGTAACAATATTCACACTAGCCTTTGGCTTCCATACAATATATAGTACAACAAACAATATCCTCAGATACTTTGAGATGACCCTTCATTAAAATATGATGCAATATGCTACCATTTTGCTTTATTGACTTCTTAACCCCTTCTTCCATGGGTATATATATATATACAAAACATGTAAGCTGCAACCTGTTTGTTACAGGACTCTACATGATAAAAGTGAGTGTTCGAATTGTCGAGAGTTTTATAAGATTACTTCGAATTATCAAGTGTTTTAGCCTTGCCAGCCACAGATTTTACTTCGAAATATTGAGAGTACCAAAACGTATTGTTTAAGTTCAAAATATCAAGAGTTTTTCTAGGTGATGAGCATATACTTCGAATTAGCGAGAAATTAATATTATTGAAGGTTTGAATTAGCGAGAGGTTCGTATTATAGAAGGTTTGAATTAGTGAGAGTCGACTATATATGATACTATATACAGTACTGATATCTGTAAAATTATTCTGAAGGCTTTGGAATGCAACACAATGACCTTGATAGTTTGAGTGTGTGTGAAGGATTTACTTACTTCAGCAAAGGATTTACTTATTTATGCCTTTCCTTTTTCCATAATACACTGCATAATTTTGAGCGCTTAAGTGAAAAATGGTAGCACTGGATAGTAAATAATGCACCTTTTTCTCATCAGTCAAGAGGTTAACAAATCAAAATTTTTTTTTTGTTTTGCCTCATCATTCACCACTTAGAGATAACAATTTGTCTGACATTCCAATCTGGATACACATTCATTAATTCAGCTTATGAAAACTTCACAAATATGGTAATTTCTCTAATACTCCATGCATCCTAATTTCTACTATCACACCATATTCAAAATTTGTTAAATCATATTCCTCCTTCAAATATTTATAAGCAATTAACCTATACTAGTTGCAGGAGCTCAGATTTCTTTTCTTGTTCTAATCTCTCACCTCTGGTGCCAACATCCTAAAGAAATATTCCATTTGCATAAAACTGTCAGGTTATCATAATAAAGTGTATTAAGCATTTTGATATTGAAATGCACTTATATAGATGTCGTCTGCATTAAAACAATGATAATTTGTGAAAATAGCACATAATAGACACCTCCATACTTTTCTTATACAAAAGTGACATAATATGTGTCATGATTATAGAATGCCTCAATATATGAAAAAATATTATTTGCATACGAAGTACATAAATTTTTTAAAAATTGATTCAAAGTTAATTTTGAAGTGGAAATTTGTTGATTATAGAATATTGAACAATCAAATTCTTCATAATGGCGGAAAATAATGAACCAATGTAATTTATGAGATATTAAAGCAAGTATATTCAATTCTATCTTAATCTGAACCTTTTCAAAAACTTCACCTTTCTTATATATGAATTTTATTTAATGCAAACATTTAAAATTCTATAAAAGGAAGAACTTTTTTTATATATATATTTCAAAAACCACTTCTCACCTTTTCAAAATTTATTCATCATTTATATATCTCTTTTACAATTATGTTTAAATTTCTTGTATTATCGTACTTTGTGGGTTCCCTGAATTAATTTCTAATATTTTAAATTAAGTATTATTAGTGCCTCTATGACATCATAAAAGTTAAAAATTCATACATAAATTTACTAATGACATGGATGTTTGTAAATATATAGTGCCTTTGCGGCATGGGGGTACTCTAAATAGCCGTCGAGCTGCAAGTCCTCTTGTGTGGTTGGTGGAAGGGGAAGAAAGGTGGGAGGCCCCTGACCACCCCCAGAGTTTTCTCCCTCTAAATTGGGGTGGAACCGAGCAAATGAATTTCGCAATGAATTTCGCGGGCCTCGATCTGACTTCGTCAGGCAGGTGGCATTAGTCACAACACAACAACTAATTTTTCCAAAAATCAATAATTAGTAAATTAAATTAAAGGTTGGTAATAAACATGTGTACATAAGATTACTTTTAGTGTTCTTAAAACAATGCCACAATAAGTATATTGTTTTATACCACTGATATGTTCTAAAGAAAAATTCATTAAAGAATTTACTTAGTATTTAAAATCTAGAGACTGTTATCTGTTGTTATAAATTCTAATTCCAACTGTTTTCTTAAGTCACAAATAATGCCGAAATGAATTCACATTAAACTACAGCCATTTTAAGAACAATTCGGAACTTATGTATTAACGTCACCACAGACAAATTGATGTTAAGTGAATTGCTCCAATTTTCACCAAAAATTTGATTGCTTTCTTTTCAAATAAAACATGCAAGAATCTGTTTTTGCTATTTTTTTGTTGTCAGGATATCATTGCACAATTTGAGTGGCACAAATTTGGCTGTGGTGATGTTAATACAAAAGTATTCAAAATTCTTTAGAAATAAATAGGTTACATTATAAATTCCTTCAAAGTCTGAAAGAAATCCCTATAAAATCTTAAAATAAACTTGTATTCAAAATTACATTAATTTTATTTTAATAAACTTAAGTAGTTTTACATTTTGTGGCTATTATTCTCTAGGTATTAATAGTCTGCACCATTTATGAATCAGAAGAGACTGCAATATATCTTACCATGAAAGACAAGATTTTTATGAACTCATTCTGCCTAGCTCTTTCTTTTTTAAAATGTTACCAGTAATTGAACTTTGCAATGATAATTTTACTAGTTTTTTATGCGTTTTTCAGTACCTAAATATATGGATTCTGAAGTTTCCATTGTAATGTTATATTTCAGTAGAACAAAGTGAGTGAGCCTTAAAAGTGTCCCAGTTTTTGGATACTGCCTATATGTGGGCTTTTTAAATAAGCCAAAATATCCAAGAATTTTTTAAATGAAATGCAAACCGCACAACTTTAAAATAGCATTTAAAAAAAGACCAGTTTCTTCCCTCCTCCCCTCTTCTTTTAAATGAAAAATTATTGTATATTGGCAAATAATTTTACGACATCTAAAAACTTAAAAATAGAAGACTGTACTAAACTCGATAGTGCAACAGCCCATGAGGGACAAGGCCTACCTACTGTGCCCATCTCAGTTTTCATAACCTTAGGAACTTAGGATCATAGGCAGATGTTCCGGTCAGGAGGTCAGTCTGACATGAAATCCCCAGTGTTTAGTTCCCAAGCAAGCTTGGTACTCTTTTATCGACAGACTGAAGGGATGAAAGGCCAGGGTTTGACCCCTGGACCTGTGATATGGAAGTGTTGAGTTTGAACAAATAATTTAAAAAAAAAATGAATGTGGATGGATTGGAATGTATATAGATTGATAAATGCATTTGTGTCACTTTCTTATAAACCAATAAAGCACATGCACTTCATTCTTTTTATATCTTATATACCAAATAGATTTAATTTATGTTACATCATGATCCCATGACAACTATAAGCACATGCTTTCATGACAAAAACTGACATGTAAGTATGAGCCTTGTATGTCCTAACATACTGTCAAATTCTTGCTTTTTAAACAAAAATCTTTAAAAGATACATGGTTTTTATCAAAATTAGTACAAAAATGTAAAAAAAAGAAGAAAAAAATACATTTGATATAAAAATTACATTATTAAATGAAAAAAAGGAAAGAAAATTTCTTGCTTAAGAATAAAATACAAAAATAGACAATACAAAATCAGACTTTTTTCAACTTTATCAGTTAAATAATTATTAAAAATATATTAAGAACCCCATATAAATTTCACTGACATGCATAATGCATATAATTTAACTTTATCAAAATACTAAATTAAGTTTTTTTTCTTAAGCAAATTATTGCACATTGTTTTAATTTGTAATTTACTCTTAATAATGAGTTGTTTTTTTTAAAAAAATGTTTACAGTAATAACTTAGAAATATAGAAAATAATAAAAAATTTACAAATAAATTTTAAAAGTACAAAGTGAACATACCTTTACATTTCTCACAAATACTATTGACAATATCAGGGAGTTGATATGGTTCACATCTTACATACTTAGAAAGTATGTAAGAAATTTCTTTCAAGCTAAGATCATCTCGGCACTCAACTAAAGAGCAAAATGATGAAAACATATCCATAGCACTTCGAACATTTGTAGTGACCAATATAGGACATCCTACATCAAATGCCTTTATAACATTTGTATCCCATACCTCATCTAAGATTAAAAGTATTTTTTTCTTATTACTCACTTCTTTCTTCAATATAAATGTTAAATCTGAAATGCTATCATTTGGATGAAAATCATTTTTACAATCCATTAATTTCAGCATTTTTTTAATTTTATTTTTAATTGCTTCATCTTCTCTTAATTTACCAATTTGTAGCCAGTAAACACCATTAGAAAAACTTTCTTTAATTAAATCATTGTCCCGTACAGCTTCCGCAGCCAAAACAGATTTTCCAGAACCAAATGAGCCATGTAAAACAACCCAATGACGCTTCCTTGCAGCTGCTACTTTTAAGCAATTTCGAATATTTTGTAACTTATCTTCTCTAAACAGAAGGTTATTCACTGGAAATGGCACATTCCCATCATTCAAAATTTTAGAAACATCTTCATTCAGATTCAGGGTGGTATCTAATTTTGCAGCTAACCAAGGATAAGTGCTGCAGCCTTCATGATCTTTCTCAAGAACTTGTATAAATTCTTTCAGTTCATAAGAATTCTTAAATCTCAATATTTGAAGCAATTCTTCAACTTGATCTGGATAATCCTTCTAAAAAATAAATGATTGCATGTTAAAGGTAACAAAATATGACTTCCTGACAAACACAACAAATTAACAATTTAGAAATTTTATAACAATATTGTTTTAGTTAGATATCAATAATACAACAATAAAAAAACAAAATAGTCTGAAACAGAATTTGTTTCACATAATGCAAGATGTGTTCTTTATAAGAGTGCATTTGCATAGTAAACTTAAAGAAATAATGAAAGAACAAGAATATGCAAAACAAAAAGTGCAGATGATATTTTAAAGACTAGCTATTCTTTCACATTAACTAAAATATATGTAACACATCTTTCTCTTTCTTTCTGGATAAAATTTCAATTAATCTATTTAAAAAAAATGAAGAATATAGTAAATTGCATTTAGCACGAAAAGCATAGTGGAGCTTCAGTTAAGTAGTAAGAATTATATGAAAATTAAAGCAAAAAATTTACCAGGATTGTATAAGCTTGACAAAACAAGGTACCCAAATTAGATAGCAAGATAGCAATGTCACCCAAAAATAAGCCAAAAACTTTATTATTATAAATCAGCTCCAAATCCACCATGTTTATGTTTAGAATAGTTACTGTTTATATGAAAAGGCACTTTAAGAATGCATAATTATTATAACTCTACTTAAAAATTTAAATCCTCATATCATGAATTCCTATGCTAGAAGACATACAAACACACATAAAAAGACATTATTGCAACTTTTTATTATCTGTTAGTTCCAAATATAAACTAAAAGAATAAAGTTTCAAAAATACCCCTGCACTTCTACATGCTAAACACCAAGTTGTTTCAGTAGTTTGTTAGAGCTTAAATTTTAAGAACTTACGTTCCTTAACCTGTGGTATAGCATTCACCAATCCTTTAATCCTTAACAAATCAATCCTTTTATGCAGTCAAATTACACTATTTAAATATTAGTATATTCCTATTTATACCTTAAAATGTCAATTATTTGTTTTAGGTCTATCAAATTTGGATGGCTGAATGGTAAATCAATCGTAAACAGAAGTAAATAGCAAATTTTTACTGCCTCATGAATAGCAATATGCGTATATACGAAGGCTGTCTAAAAGTATCTGTGACTCTGAATCCCCCCCCACACACAGTAGTATGATGCAAATGTTTTACAACTTAGTTTTAATCTAAGAAAACTGAACACACAGCTACGTATTTAAGAAATGTTACACAATGTGATAAATACACAAATATTGCACAAAAATTAGATCTTTTAAAGATAACAAAAATTTTAAATAATCCATTACACAGGTGCAGATTATGCAACAAACACATTTTCATAGGTGGTTTAATTCTAATTATGAATTAAGTACTTATATTGTGGTAATAAACAAAAAACAATTAGTCTATCTGCAATGGAGGCTGAATTTGCATCTCTTACAGATGCAGCAAAATAACTTATTTGGCTAATAATTCTAAATTAATACAAACAGGGTAATATCATTAATTTGACATCGTCTAACAACCAAGCGGTTATTAATTTGCCCTGTCCCATAGAAAACAGTAGCTCAAAGAATATACACACCAAACACTGCTTTTTTTAAAAAAATTTAATTTATGATAAATTTTTTCAACTTACTAAATTTGAAGAAAAATTTAGTTAATGTATTTGTTAAAGCTCTCTCCAGTGTCTCACTTAAAACTTCCACACAAATATTTTGCATAAATTTAGTGCAAAATTGGATTAGGTATGCATTTATAAAATTAGTTTTTAGAAAGAAATTTCGATATGTAAATATCATTATCAAATTAATTGTGATGATTATTGTTTTTGTTTTCATATTAAAAAAGAACTGCAACAAGTTGATGCACTGTCATGCCTTCTATTTAATTTCTCATAAGAGACTCAAAATTAAAGACAAGTAAGACTATTCTACTGAGAAAAATTCAACTGCTGGCTTTTGCTGATGATATAGATATCAATGGGCACACTAAACAGCCAGTAGTTGTCAAGGCATTTACCTTGCTTGAGAAAGCAGCAGCAAAGATGGGTTTGACCATCAATGAGGATAAAACTAAATTTATGATCCTATCAAATAAAACTGTGGATATGTCTCCCCTTAAAGATAAATAATTATACTATTGAGTCTGTGAACCAATTTATATATCTACGAACAATGATTTCAAGCAGCAATGATATAAAAAATACGCTATCTGGCTAATAGATGTGTCTATGGCCCTAGAAATCAAAATTAATCAGTAAAAAATCCAAAATAAACCTTTACAAAACTGATAAAGCCAGTTGCCAATGCTGGACCTTCAACAAAGCAGAAACGGACACTCTGTTGCTCTTCAAAAGGAAAATCCTCGGGAAGATCTTTGGACTAGTAAAACATAATATGTGGAGAGTATTATACAATTATGAAATTTATATAAAATATGGTGTACCCAACATTGTAAAAATTGCCCAAACATCTCACATTAGATGGTTGGGTCACATATTTAGATGTAATGACTCATTTCCAACTAAAAGGATAACTTTTTCAAGAATCGATGGAAAATAAAAGAAAAGAATACCACCAACTTGGTGGCTGGATAACATTAAAAATAACTTCAGGTTAATAGGAGTCAATTGATGGAGGGCTATTGCACTGTACAGCCCCAGATAGAGAAAACATTGCAAGAAAGCCTTGTCCTGTAACAAGCTGTGATGTTTAAGAAGAGTAAGTGGTTTTGTAAGATTTGGGAATTCACAAAATGTGGGTCATTGTTGGATTTCATATATAATTCACATTTAAGTAAAATACATTGTACTGAGTTATTAATTCAAATCATCTCCCAAAATCTCATATCCATTCACATGACTTTGATCATTTGTTCCCAGTAACTGCATATTTCAGAAGCACAAGTTGTTCAAATTTTTGTTATCTCAGTTATAATTTAAGTGACAAAAAATCTTTGGTAATATAAGTAACAACCAGAGAAGGATCTTCAACATGTTTTATTCTTTTGTCTAATAAACAAAAACAAAAAAATTATTATAAGCAAGTATATGCATTTTGTGTTACACATCCTGTCACTGATCACACTTTTTTTTATAAAGAAATCTTAATTACTGTAAAATGTGGCATATAATACACATCTATAATTTCAAGATGCATTTTTTAATTTTGAGGTATATTCAATGCACCCCTTCCTTTTACAAAGGAACCTGCAACGTACATTAGCAATGCTATTACGTTTTAAAACCACTTATTCGAGGTATTAGATTTTGAAAAAATAGTATATATTTATAGAAAAACAACCCTTTAAGTTTATAAGGTATGACATTTTATTTAAATAAACAGTATTACAATCTTTGTAGAAGTCTAAGTTTTTTTTTATTTTTGAAGCTATCATTTTTATACCCGGTGCATACTGTGCAACCCTATATTTCAATCTTATTTTTTGTGTCAAAAGTGCACATTATACTCTAGATTTTATGGTATTTGTATAATTTTTGTACTCCCAGCAAGTTTTTCTGAATCTTTTCAACTCCTTCAATGTATTTTGAATTGAAGCTTTTATTTTTATTCAAATTAATCCTTCTTTTTCCTTATTTTACTCATTATAATACTTTCATGCTGAGAGAGATTAATTTTTTCCCAACAATTTACTTAATTTATCTAGTTATTAATAAAGATAACAAATTAAATCGAAAACTATTTCTAGAAATTATTATAATTTGATTTATTTACTTATTTTTAAATTTAATTTGCAAAACTATATGTATCTTTGCTGCACAGAATTTAATTCCTCAACTATGATAAGATTTAGAATATTAATCAAACTTCAATTCTGTTCTGAGAAGTATACAATAATGAAATTGGAATCCTTTCCATTCCTATGAAACTTTCTTATACAAAGTTGGTTGCTGAGAAAGCAAAGCAAGAGTTTGTATTTTTTTTATCTTCACTTCTCCTGGTAAATTAATATGAGGGTGACAAAAACAGAAATAAACTTGCTAAACTGGCATATTTTTGTTCATCCTATTAACTTTATAAAAGTAGCAATTACACATTTTCCTCCTTTTTATGCTCGACTGATTACTAAATGACACGGCCATCAGAAGATTATTGCAAATAGGTTGTAGGGAAGGTTCAATCTTTTCTTTTTTACGATACTTTGGAAGTAAGGTGCTTGAAAGGTTTGATTGCAGGAAAGTTTGAATATTTGAAATGCGGAGAATGTATGAGATAGTAAGAAAGAAAAATTTCAATTGTTGGCTTTGAATAGAGAAAAGAATCTGCATAATACAAGCATGAGTGTTTATGTAAAATCCTAATCTCGTTCATACTTTTGGCAATGGAGGAAAAAGGTGCCAAACCGCACCTCCTCTTTTTTTTAAGGAACTTGTGTTCAATATAATGAAAATAATTTACAACATTAAATACATGTGTAAAATAGGTTCAAACTGAGTGTTAGAAAAAGTATGTGGTTTAGTGCAAATTATTTAAATATTTATGAAATTTTGTTTGTTATGAGATACTTGTTTCAAAGGTTGATGAGTGAGTTTGCTGTGAATGATTTGTACGTCAATAAGAATACTGTGGTTAACTAGCAACAGTAGTTGGGAGATTGCTATTGTTAATGAAATTGCGGCAATTGCTGGAAAAGGCATAATTGCTGATAGATGAGAGTAAGTTAGGCAAAATTAAATATAGAAGAAAAGCGTGCTAATGTTTATATGACATTTGATGTGATCTGATGAATGTTTTTTTTTTCAAAGTGGTAAAACGGATGAAAAAGGAACCGCTATGAGCCATCAAGGATGGACTTACAGATGCCTGTTAAAATTTTGGACAGATGGTTACCTCATAACTGTCTCTCAGATAAAGGGTACCTTCATTAAAAAGTCAATCCCAATCTGACTTTGAAGAGTCCTGAAATCAGTATCAATTCCAACAGCATAACATGGATATGGTCAGCAAACCAAGAATTTTTTTAAAAACCATGATGTGCCCTAATAGAGGTTTATTTTAAGAACTATCCAGCTAAACATAAAAGATAACACCAAATGAGTCATAGAATCAATGACAACACCTTCAAAAAGTTATTCCATGCAAACATCAGCATGTATTTACTGAAGAATGTCTTTTCCAAATAAGACAAGTGCTTCTTTCTCATATTTTTTATATTTCGTATGGAATTAGTTTTTATTTCCTGTTTTCCTTGTCAACATCAGCAACATCACTGTTTTTGAAATATCATAACATTCTGTTCCAACAACCTCAAATTTGAGAAATGTGTTGGAATGTAGAATTGAATGTGCTTCTTGGATCAGTCAATATTTTTAGATTTCATGGTGCAATAATGATTTCATTCCTGTATACTGTGTACTTCAACAACCCTGGTATAACAAAATGCAAACTTATAATGCTAGGATCATGTGTTCTCCACACTTGATCACCATTCATTATTTAAATCAGTAGATTTTTTAAAAAGGACAAACAATTTTTTTTTTCCAAACATTTCCTTGTTCTTGTTGAAAACTTTTTTAAGATTTCAGCTTCAATATCTGCTGTGAATTTTTATTCTTTTTAGAAGTTTACCCAGTTATTTTTTCTAGATAGTATAACTTAGATGCATAAGTCCCATTCTTTTTTTAAAAAAATTATTTCTGGAGCACACACACAAAAACCCTGATATAATGATACATTGCTAGAGGTTTTATTTTAATTAATATCAAATGTGCAGTTTGTGAAAACAAGCATTTGATTGAAAAGAACAATGTGACATAATTTGAAATAATTTATTTGGAAATGCTGCAAGAGGAATGAAAAAATATCCCAATACGAGCTTTGTGAGACAGAATAGTTAAAGAAAGTAAAGGTATGATCCACATGTTAATGAGAATGAATATGTTGATTTAAAAAGCCAAATGTAATTTCATTTCATTTCAACCGACTGTCTTGGAGAAAAATATCATGTATGTTGAGCTTCTTGAGTACAATTAAAATTCAATCACTTTATTTAAGATTCCCTTCCATTCTAAATTCCTCAGTTCATATGGGAGAAGATGCAAGAAATCAGCAATTTAATGAACAGTGTAGCATCTTTTTAAGTGACCTTAAAAAAACTCATTTTTTCACAGAATTATTAGAATTCTAACCAAATGCAAATCTTTGTTTTTTTAGAAGTGGTATTATTTTTATTTAACGTTAAAATGTTTCCTTAATCCACTAAATTCCAATAATCCTTTTTTCTTAACACTAAAGTTTGTATTTTACAGTATTATTTTGTTTGAAATTTTCTACAAAATGTATTGACACAAACAGGGATTATCAAAAAAATTTGCCAACTTTGCCATAAAAGAATAAATTCTATCCTTTAATTGAAAAACGTTTTTTAGATTCCTTTGAAAAGCGATTTTTAAAGCTTAACCAAGTAGCAAGCAAAAATAATATTTTACTAAATGTGAAATATATAGACCACAATTAATTCTTTATTTAGATTTTGCAAAAAAAGTCAGCTAAGTCTATTTTAATTTTTATAATATATAAATACTAGAAAAAGTTATATAAATGAGAATTGACAATTCTATTTATAAAAAAATAACTGGTAAATATAAATACTTTTGTTAATATTTGGATGCTTTCTCTATAAGTAATAATCTTCCGTTGACAAAGATCTTCCATAATATATTTGGGTCTCAAATCAAGTTTGAAAGCTTGTTTTTCAAGATACAGCTTTTGTATTACATCCATCATTAATGATTAAAATTCCAAACTGAAAAAAAGATAAAATAAGAAAAATTTTACAGAAAAAAAAATTATACAATACTTTTCTATTATTTGGAAATAAACAATATATTGTTGAATATGGCCTAAAAATTCCTACTTAAAATTTCCTAATTCCTTTCCTACTTTGCATTTTATATGAATGGTATAATTTATCTTTGAAAATACACAATTTTCTGTTGATTATGTTCCCAAGCAATATATTTCAAAGAAATAAGACAACTCCATTCAGCATTTATATGAATATTTTCAATTTAAATAATATAATTACTTTTCCCCACACATGCACAGTTTACATTTTCTTATTATATACAAAAATCTAATTAATTTTTAATATTTCTTTAAATCTTTACACAGGATGGGAGAAATAAACAACACATTCACAAAGAACATGTCCAAACTTGCTAGTATCTCGATTTATTGTAAGTTATCATGAAAAATATAGCCTATAAAAAATAAAACGATGAAAGAAATTTGAATGAAATCCTAACATCCTAAATTAACAATTAGATTTTGAAAATTTTCAATGCTACTATCACAACTTAATCTATTGAAACCTTAAAACATTGTAAACATCGATTTATAAATTACACATCAAAGATTTGGGTATTATTATTCTGCCATATTACGCACAATATAAAAACTTCTATTTCCTATATAAATAAGTTCGATCCATATTACCTCAAAATAAAAAAAAACTTATAACTATTTTTACACTTTCATCATACTAAACACCGGAGCTAACTTTCAAAATATTATCATCCAAAAAAAATGTATATGTTGCCAGTTTGAAATACCAATTTTTTGTGACAGAAAAATATTTAATTTTCAGGGAATGGCATAGAAATTCCGTGAAATCCTTGAAATGTCATTCTATTATCCATTCATTAGAATTAAAAAAAAGTTGAAAAATTAAAACAGAATTTAGATAGCAATCCAAATTAAATTTCAGTGCAAAATATAGATGGGAGGAAATCAGGCGAGGTGGTTGACTTTGACAGATTTCTCCGAAGATGTTTTTGTACGGTCGTGGTGCCATCTATATTAAATAGCATGAACTTTGAAAATTGCATTATGGTTGAAAACAAAATTTAAACAGAAACAATTTATGGAAAATTTCCAAATAAAAGAGAGATCTAACATAAGGGTTTTAATTTCATTGAAACTACCATCATTCATGAGCAAAAATGCTTTAGAATAATATGAGGAAAAATTAATATGTTTGAAGACTCTGGCACTTAATAATACAAAGTAAATTTTGAAAAAAATTCAGAAAATTTTGCAAATTAAAAATAAAATTTTCTTTACAGGTGTCAGGAGTTCCACAGTCTCAAAAGTGCTAAAAAGTTGTGATGTAGTGCAGCTCTAGGTTTTCTTGATCGAGCTAAGTATTAAACTATCAAAAGCTGGTAAACATTTCAATTACTTCGTTAGAAATTTGAGATGGACGCGTTGAAAAAAGAAATTAGACTGGTCTTTGATAAAATTGAGCAAATGTGCAAGATTTCACTCCTCACAAACCTGGAAGAATTGACTATTATGAGTAGGGGAGCATTTTGGAAGACATGGAATTTTTCAAACGAGTTACTGTTGAAGATGCCTAATTGGATGAAGCATACATCAGTATTAATCTGACGATTGTTTTATAGAGCAAAGCTTGGGCTTGATCGGAAGCTTGCTTTTAAAAGAAATCAAGCTATTTAGCGTTTGTCTTATTTCGGTGGCTTTCTGATGAATCAACTGGATATGTTGGGGAAAGTTAGTTTTGCTTCAAAAAAATGAGCTCCAAGTACTCAACTTACTCATGGGACAGTTTGGTTCAAATAGGAATAGGTCCAAATTTGGAATGTTTCCAATGCACCATATTCTCGTAAAGAGGAGGTAAGTAATTTTAGATGTATTGAGTTTGATTTTCCAATAATGAGTCAGAACTGTAATCGAGAGATATAATTCTGTGATTTTTCAACAATTTTCCGATTACAAATGTTTTATGTAAAAAGAAGCGGTGTCTTTCGTGTACATAGCTAAATGAATATTGGTAGCCTTCGGAATATCATTCATGTAGAGTTTGAACAATGAGGGGGGAATTCGGAAGAAAACTTCTCAGGACTGGATGGGATGTGAAGAAACTGTTTTCAATTTTCACTCGAAATTCTCGAGAATTCAAATAAAAGTGGTAAGCTAGGCCAAAAAACAAACCAAGTCCCATCAGTTTAAAAACTATACCATCATGCCAAATTTTCTTAGACTTCGGCTAGGTCCACAAAATGTTTGCCCATAGCATATCCTTTTTGAATGCCATCATGAAACAGTTTATCGAATCTGTGCAACAGTAGAGCAGTGAATGAAAAAACCACGCTGTGCTCTTGAATATTAATATTCCTTTCTAAGGGTACTGATTCAAACCATTCAAAAGAGACAGAGAAGGAACTCTCATCTTGCCCAACCTATTGAATAGTGAAACTGGACGATTATTATGAGGGTTAATTATTAAGGTTTAAAATTGGTACCACCCCGACAGTTTTCCAAATCTTAGGGAAATAAAAGTTCTGCAATAGCACATTAAACAGCATAGAAAGGTCAACAATAAAATTAAATAGCAGATTCTTAAGGATACGATTTGTAATTAAATCCAATCTTGGCACCTTCTTGATTTTAATCCATTTCAGGTATTCCTGAATTTCAGCTGGAGTCTCTTTTTGACAGGTCAATGAAGGTAGAGGAATCCAGGAACTTTCTTTCGCATGCGAGGTGAAAATTTAGTATTTTCAGATGGGGTTTTGGGTTCAAACTGCTTTTGAAGGTCGTTGGCACAATCCCTTTCCCATTTTCAATTGAAAGAGTTGTGATATTACTAAGAGTACCCTTTAAGGGGAAAGGGGATATTATGAATAGGTTTTTTGAGTATTGAGATTTTCTTCAATAGAGGTTTGTCTCAGGCAATCATGTCTCTCTTATCTAATTTCTCACTTAATCTCTCGACCCAATGTTTGAAATTCAGATTTTAATGCCGTATCAAGTGAGCATTGCGAAAATTTTTGAACACGGTTTCTGTGTCAAATTTCGGATCTGATTTCGAGGGCTAATTTAATGGGGAGAGATACTTTAAGAGGGATACTTTAAATTTTGGAATTGAGGCTGCCACACAAAGGCTTCGGTATTATTATCTCCCAGCATTCCAATT
>BMAV01002708.1:154407-177947 GCA_019973955.1 Trichonephila inaurata madagascariensis
TGAACATAACTTTAAGCGATTGTAAAACAAACGTTTTTGTTACAAGCTCCTCAAAACATTTGATACACATACGTTTTCTTCAACTATAGCTTCCTTGACATGCTTAGGAGAGTAAAATGTGCAAAAACACTTTAATATTGTTAAAATTTGATTTAAAAAATTTGTTCTCTAATTATTAATTCTATTTATTAACTATACCTAATATCTTTAATTTAGTTCTTTGTTGAGGTTTTTTTTTTCCATAATACAAGTAAATAAATTATCTTAAACTCCATTTATATCGCGTAAATATAAAAAACACTTAACTAAAATACCTTTTAAAATGTTCTGTACTCAAGTATTATCTCGTCTTTTTAGATTATCACATTTTTCAGAGACGATGTGATGAACCTTTTTCCTTCACTTAAGGTATCCGACTACGTTCGGTTCCGTGATTTAAAAAAATCCCGTATAAATGAATAATTTTCATGATATTTATTGTCATTTGGATTATAATATATGTATAAAATTGTTTTAACAATATTATTAGAATAATTATTTTCTTCTTAAATGCAATATTTTGGCCAAAAAATGAACTTAGAATCACCTATTTTCAAAACATTCTCCTTTGATGAAAAACGATTCTGTAACAATATTTTGCTTATATAAAACAAAAATTTCTCCAGAGGTCCTGAACTAGGGCTTTTAAAAAGTTTACATTATTTTCAGAGTTACTACCAATTGAAATAATTATCGGTATTTTTTTTCTTAATTTCGCCCCTCTGTTGTCGTAAAACATGGATAAAGTATATTTGGGGTGCATTACATAGACAGAAACATTTTATGTTCTAAAAAAAAATTCAAGCATTTAAACACACCATATCTTTCTTTATTCCAATCCTATGATTGATAGATTGTTTATTAACTTCACACTTAAAAATAACAGAATAGATATTCTTTATGATTCTTTGCTTATTAATGTCAAAATTTGAAGTAATAGACGAGATACTGGTGATATACTTCGAAATTCTGAATCATGATTAAATAACGTGAATGACTCTTGACCCAGTGTGACCCCTTCCAACTTTCACACCTCGCCACCGTGAGAACTTTGAGTCTCAACAGATTTTCCCGAATCAACTCCGCTTTAAGGGGGATCTTAAGCATCCTTCCGTAGACTGACAGTTATGGCCACGAACTCAGGGCCGGCGCGTTACGAGTTCGAGCCTTAATACCACTGAAGACCTGCCATGTAGAGGGAAAATGATGCCTGTTAGATCTGTCGAGACTTTAAGTCCTGCTTTGGCAATAATGTGGTAGTTTGGAGAGGGAGTGCCAGCTCAGGTGTCATCCTCGTTACTTGACCGAGGTTCAAAATTATGAGGGCCGTCACCAATAGCCCTCGTGTTGCTTTATAATGCAAGGTTAATAAACACTCACTCATTCATTCATCAGTGTCGCCAGGATTCGACAGCAAAAACGCCGTTGACCTGAGCTTATAGATTAACTTAGGTGCGACCTAAAGATCACCAATACTCCCAATATTGAAGCACATACGTCATTGTCCAATCGTAAACCTAATTTATGTGAAATAACTAGAACAACATATCATATTTTCGAATATTTATCTGCAAAAAAATCACCAAAATATTGCATTGTATAAAAAGGAATGTTGTCAGAAGATTGTTCTATTTGAATTTTCCTGACACACAAATCGCCATCTCATTCTATTACTGAAACGTTGGTAATTTGACTGTTCGATTTTGAATTTCACCGGATGTGTTGCAAAAGGAAAATCACTACAAAAGTTTCTGAGGTGTTAAAAGAAATGAAGTGCGGTAATTGGTTCTTACACTTACAAATCATTTTTTTCTAAATACATAGCCTACACGATCGAGTGCACTTATGTAATATACTTCAAAAATTTTCCTATTTGCTTAAAAGAATTATGTGCTATACAGTACTTAACAACAAAATAAGCTTAATAGGCAAATTCTATTAATTTTGAGCAAAGAGTGAGAAATATATTAACATCGCACTATAAAGCTGCACTAGGGCTATTGGTGACGATCCCCGTTATTTTGAACCATGATTCAAACCTGAGCTGGTAACTTGAGCTTGAGTGAGAGCTGAGTGGCAGCTCTCTGATTGGTTGCTGGGTGGTGAGGATAGTGACTCCGATTGGCTACGGGGGCCGATGCACTTTAAATATATCGAGGCTCAAACGTCCACCCGTTGGTTTGGTGTGGAAGTTAAAAGTTGGTGCCAGCTCAAGTGTTGTCCTCGTCACTTGATCATGATTCAAAATCAAGAGGTCTGTCGCCAAACGCCCTCAAGTAGCTGAATAGTGCGACGTTAATATTCACTCACTCCACGTTAAATGACCCACCGTGTAGAAATGGCTGATGTATGTTAAATCTATCGAATTCAAAGTCCTCCCGAGGTGTGGTAGTTTTGAGAGGGAGTGCCAAGTCAGGTGTCGTCTTCGTCACTTGAACGGGGTAAATCTTTACAAGATCCATTACTAATAACGCTCGTGATGCTTTGTATAAAGTGCGATGTTAATAAAATTCTCATGCTGATATTAAGTTTGATGGAGAATTTATAAAACTCACCAATTATTTTAAGCAAACAGTTTCTGAAGGAATCAGAACTTATATTGCGTATTTCTGAATGTCATTCACACACATTACACACTATTGAAAATTTTTCAAACTCTGAAAATGACATCCTATATAGAATTCCCACATTCTTAATCATCGAAATATTTAGAAATTGAAGAATTGCTCTCTTTTTTTCTGTAATTATATATAATGCAGCATTTCTCAAACAGTGTGTGTGTGTGGGGGGGGGGGGGGGGGGGGCATTATAAAAAAGTTAAAAAAAAAAAGTTAAAATAAGTATTATTTTACCAAAAGAAAGCAAAACAAAAAATACATGTTCTGACCTAACAAAAATTAAATACACATTTACATTGTTATAATATACTTATAAATCAGCGTTTCTCAAACTGTGGAGGGCGCCCCCTTTAGGGGGCGTAACAACTCTACGAGGGGGGCGCGAGCATATTGAAAAGACGAAAACAAAAAATTATTAATTTACTGAAAGTAATCAAATACATTATGACATGATAAAAAATGAAATACACATTTACACTGATGTATTACAATTATAAATATATCAGTTTTACACAATGTATTTTGTAATTAATTTAACAATACTAAGTTAAGAACAAGTTTAATAATTACCAGTGACCCCATGAACTTGTCATATATAAAAATATAAACAAAAATTATATAACAATTATCTTGATAATTTGTACGGTTTATAATTCCGATTAATGTGCCGATTAAAAGTTACGCGGTTCGCTTTCCCATACCAACTATTTTCCACGTAGGCACGAGTATGTGATGTATTAAGGGAGGGAAAGGAATAAAGAAGCAAATATATATAACCTGAAATAAGTAAATCCTTCGCAAACATTGTCAAGGTCCTTTTATTGCATTCCAGAGCCTTCGAATAATTTTATGGATAGCAGTGCACAGAAAAGATCGTACTTCGGAAAGACGCATATATACGTCCGGGGAAATTAATGCTTTGGCTGAGCGACATGTTTATATACGCTGGTGGCACTTAAGAGGTTAAAGTTGTATCGTAGCTTTAGAGTCAAAGTATAGTATTATTGAATTCACAATGCATTGTAATTGTATGAGGGGTTACGAGGAAAATTATGATTGATTATTGGGTCGCGAATATTGAAACTTTGAGAAGCACTGTTGTAAATGTATCAATACTGGATAATGTCTTTGATAATTAATTTATCAATATTAAATTAAAAACAAGTTTAATAATTACTGGTGCATCCCATGGGACTGTCATATACAAAATTTAATACTTATCTTGATGATTTGTATGGTTTATAAACAGAGTCGTTTTTTTGTAGCTTTAGCGTCAAAGTACATTTTTATTGCATTTAATACATTGTTACTGCATGGGGAAAGCGATGAAAATTATGATTGAAAATTGAATCGCAAATACTGAAAGTTTGAGAAGCGCTGGTATATTGCATTATTCAGTAGTATCAATAAATTGTGCATAATTTTACATACATTGTTAATTTTCAAAAGCCCGGGAACTAATTTGATAACGGGGGTAATAGCGCCAAGTGCTGCTTGGCGTGATCCTTATCACGCCAAGCAGCGTTTCTTGCTGCTGGACTGAAATCCAATATGGCGGCCTAGCGGTAGTTTAATGATACACAATTTTAAAGAAATGTTTTGAAATACATTTAAATGTATTTCAAATAAAGGATATAGGAAGAGATTGAGAGTAACCAAGATCAATCAATAAATAATGATTAATATGTAATAAAAAGTAACATGTACTAATAATAGTATTATAAGCAGCATATAATAAGCTCATAATATTATTTTATCGTAATTTTATGTAATATTCATATAGTACGATTATATAACGGTTATTAGAAACAATAATCATAATATAATTAAATAGTAATTATTAAAAAGAATAATCGTCGAATTGTAAGAAAATAAAAATAATGCATAAGAGAACTCGTAATACAGAACTATAAATAAATAACATAAGAGAGAATAGCTATAAATAAACAAAAAGAGTTATAATTAAATAATAATAATTATAATTAAATAATAATAATTATAATTAAATAATAATAATTATAATTAAATAATAATAATTATTATTAAATAATAATAATTATTATTAAATAATAATAATTATAATTAAATAATAATAATTATAATTAAATAATAATAGTTAAATAACAATATTAATTATAAATAAATAACAAAGTATGTAGTAATATTTATAAATAAATGCTAAAAGAAACAATTATAAGTAACGAATATTATATGATTATTACACATAGTAATAATTGCATTTTTTTTTTCATTACGAATAAAATAATTACATAATGTATGTTAAAATTAATTTAGAATATCAATTACAAAGTAGTGAAAGCGTGCAATATGAAACTTGCACTGTAAGTTCCTTCAACGAATTTCATCGAACAAAGAACGTAAAAAAAAAACATTTTTAAAACGAAAATAAATTATTTATAGCGATAATTAAAAGCACAACACTTATCCTTTTAAGAAAAAAATATTCTAGAACTCACTCATTTTAGAAATATCCATATTCGAAAGTAGCCCATAATTAAACAGAAGACGCAAATAGAAAAATTAAACTGAAAATGGTTAAGTTTTTAAAGATATCGTCTGAAATTATAAAGGGTTATAGCGGAAAAAACGAATAAAAGTTATTTCTAATATACGTTATCCCCATGGCAACCACATCGACAGACGATGAAAATATTAAAGTAACCATATTGTAATATTATCGCCCATCTTGACGAACATAACCAACAGCTTGGCGCTACTACCCCCGATATCAAATTAGCACGATATTAATTTTTATTCTATTAGCGTTTACAAATATGATATATTTTAAAATTTTAAGCCGACAACGGATTAAACAAAGCTTAATGTTTTGAAAATTACATTTTCAAAGGTTAAGAAAGAAGCGTATCCGAAACAAATCTGAATTTTTATGCCAAGCTTAGAAAAAATAAGATAAAAACCTGTCAATCTCATTTAAGAATTTCTCAAATGATAATTGCTTCCTTATGGATTAAAGAATTCGAGTTTTTATTTGAGTTTCAACATTAAGCATCAAACAATCTTTGTTTTCCTATGGATACCAACAAATAAGTATCGTCGACGGTTTTGGATTCTCATTCTTAATGTGTTGATTACAAATTTTAAACACTGCATTTTTAAATGAAGTCTTCTTCCCGATATATATCTTTAATTCATGCTGAGGTAAACCCTATACACTATCCGCGATTTTTAGGAATTAAAATTAAAATGAAACGGAAAAATTTATATTGAAACACAAACCAATCGTGGGCTAAAATAGTTGCGCCGTTTATTGAAACAAAAACGAAGACCACAGCACGAATAAATGATTTTGGGTTGATTGATTGAATATTAACGTCGCACTGTTCATTTACACGAGGGCTTTTGGCAACGGACCACGTAATTTTGAACCATGGTCAAGTGACGTGGACGACACCTGAGCTGGCACCCCCTCTCCTAACTACCACACCACACCAATGGGAGGACGTTTCAGCTCTCGACAGATTTAACGTGCATCGCTGCCCTACACGGCGGGTCTTTTGTGGTACTGGGCTCGATCTCGTGACAATGCAAGCCACGATCCGATACCTATACCACTCGGCTACCGCGGCCACAAATGACATAGGGATTGTGAGAGTGAGAGTTTTATTAAAGTCGCTCTATAAAACAACACGAGGGTTCATAGCGACGGTCCTCGTAATTTTGAGCCTCGGTCAAGTGGCGAGGACGACACCTGAGCTGGTCTCCTCTTTCCTAACTCTCACACCCCACCCTTGGGAGCACATTGAGCCTTGACATATTTTACGAGCATCGGTCCCCTCTTCACGGCGGGTCTTCAGTGGCATCTAGATTCAAATCTGAGACTCTGACCACGAATTCGTAGCAATAACCACCAGGTTACCAAAGCGTTGTTTGAACACAAACGTTCACGTATATATTTAACACTGATACATTCAATCGGATCTTTTATTTTTGGCAATTACCCCCAATGTAGTAGTGGCTATACACTAGTACAGAGAAAGTAATCGTAAATATTCCAAAAACTTACTGAAAAAAAAAAGTCAAAATTACGGTTTTAAAAAAATAAATATGCGGGCTAAATTATCCTTCATCTGTAACGCATTTATGAATACACAGGTAAATAAAAACATTTGTTTATATTTGTTTATTTACTTATTTTTGTATAAAACTGAAGTTGTAATGCTCCAATAAGAGCAATGTAAGATAATCAAATGGCTTAAGAAGCGTTAATCGATATTTGGATTAAATAAATATTTACCAAAAGCTTTCTATTGATACAAAACGTATTCATAGAAGAATAATGATTAGAGCATGAATAAAACAGACTTCAAATAAATAGGACAAAAACATGCAGTTCCAATTTTGATAAAATATTTTTTGTTTATATTTTCAAAAGGAATACGAAACGTTGTTAATTGCATAAATATTTCTAAAATATGGATATATTTTCAGTTATTAAAATTTCCTTTTTTCATCGTCTGCTATATTTAATTTGAATTTATTGAAATTGGACATCGAAGTTTTAAAACAGTCTCTTGTAACGATTCATACTTATAATTTTATTATTTTCATATTTGTATTCCTTAAACTTATTTTTGGAATGCAAATCTACTTTATTATTATACATGAATTAAAAAAATTAAATGCTTGTTTTATTTTTTTATAAATGTCCTAGTACAATTTTGAGAATATACTTGACTTTTAGAATGTTAAGTACAAAATAAGTTGAATCATGAATCACGATAGTACAAGTAATTTAACTCTAATTTTTTAAAAAAAAGAATCTATTTAAGATTTATTTGAATAACATTCGAAGTCAAGGTTACTGATCCACATGTTCCATGCTGGAAAACTCTAGAGAAGCTTGTTTTGAAACCTTCGACACAACCTTGAAACAGTTACGTTTTATTTTTCACAAATTTAGAGAGCTCTTCAAAAAGCGATGCGCATACTAAGTTTAGCTCAAGTTATTACGAGGAATTACTTTCATTTTAACGGTAGCTCTATCAAGAGACAAAAAACGGAAAAGAAAAACAAATTTATGAATCGCACACTGACCTACTCATCCACTCGTGAGCGAGAGTGAGGAAATAAAAAGGTTCTGTTTTTCTTATCTTTTTCGCTCAAAGTCTCCCGATCTGACCACCAGAGGGCGTGGTAATGCTTCCAGCTGATTGCCGCTGGGTTTATTAAAAAAAGAAAGCAACAATGGTAGAAATCGCATTGCTTTCGCGCCGAGTACAAGCGCACGGAAAAACAAAGACAGTAACTTAGGAAAGATGACAGGACTTTACCAAAAAACTCTACTGAACATCTTGGCGACGATTTTTTGTGTTGCTTTTGCCGAATGTGGCAATGTTTACAAGATTGGTGTTGGAATTGCGGATATTACAGGTCCCGCCGCTGAAATTAATATGGTGAGTTTTGTTTTGAATTAAAATAAAAATGTGAGAATATGTCACAGAATCAAAATAACCATATATTTCTAAAGATCATACACTTTAATATTTTGATTCCTAGAATTGATATCAATCCATGTCGGTTTTTTAAAATAAAAACGAATTACTTATTTTTTTCCTTTTCAAAAATGGATTTTGGAAAAAGATAGGAAAAAATAGGAAAATAAAAAGAATTATACTTTTAAATACATATATATTAACGAAAGATCACAGGTAAAATAAAGAATAATAGAAAGTAATAAATTCTGTAATATCTTTTAACTGATTCAGGAAATAGACAACATTTTGACTTATTATTTTTAAATAAAGATCACTTCCAAATAAAAAATGTTTGCTACTCAGTTTTTTTTTTTATCTAACAATATTTCATATGTAATTGTATAAATTTACTGTACAAATAATAAAGAACGGTTTTGATTTTAACTAGATCAAAATCTGATCTTAAACATGGATATGACAATTTTTATCAGACATTTAAACGTGTTTTTGAAATTAATAAATAATCACATTTTGTAACTTATCGTCTGCGTGGGTAAAGAAGTATCGAAGAGAGTTTGTTGTTTATCTTATTAATTTGCAGAAAGTAGCATACTTTGAAAAAAAAAAACTCCTTAATATGCCAATTGTATATCTGATTCAATGTCTGATTTTTACTTTTGATGAGTCCTGTGTTTGGGTATTTATAACTGTATCCTTTTAAAGAAAAAGTATGCTAATATCAAAAAAAAATTTTTTCTATCACAGCAAAAGCTTCCAATTTATTTTGAGTAAACCAATGTATCTGTTGCATCATTTAGAACTTTTCAAATCGAATCTTCACCCTGTTTATTATGGATATTTCACAGTTTTTAAATGAAAAAAAATTAAAGTTTTTGTTATTTATAATCTTTATTATTTATTATCTTTTATTTTGAATTTGAATAAACTGGTATCAGAGCTGGGAACAAGATATACAAGATCGCAAATTCAAGTCTAGACTACTATAAAATTTATCGCGTGAAATAATAAAGCTGTCATGCTCTGAAATTTTTTTTTGATTTGATGAATTTAATTGAAAAGAATTGATGCCGTTTTCTAGCTAAGACTATTTGGAAAAGAACGTATTAGGACTTAATATATTAAGAACACCTTAATATGGATTGGTCTTAACTGGATTTAACAAAATCCCGCGTTTTCAAGATTCTTGTTCAGAATTATGTGAACTGTTAATTAGAGCTAATTTCAGACTCTAGTGGGATGTCAAAAAAAATTATGTAAAATCAAAGTTCTTTTTCTACTTTTAATCACGGTAAGGTAAAAATACAAAGTGGATTAAATAGAAAAATATATTTAAAAACGAGTCAGAGTTGTAATTATCTAATGATGCCACAGTAAATGCAAATTTTTTTTTCATTTTAAATGAATGGATAAATTTTGCAGTTTTAAGAAATGATTTTTTTCCTACATAATTGATCTCATGACAAAAAAAAATCCAAAGAGCGTAAATCCCCTATTTTTTCTAAAAAATAAATAAATAAATAAAAATATTAAAGATAAAATAATCAAATAGAAAACGAAATTTTAAAATGTATACACTGCTAGGCTCTTAAGAATATGATGCGTGATATTATTTTTTAAATACAACGGTAAGAATATTACCCAATGGAAAATCCTCCAGGTGCTTTTTTTGTAGATTATATATATCTTTTAAAAAGGGAAATTAGATACATTGAATACAGTTAACACACATTTGACATTGGTGTACGAAATGTAAAATTTTGAAATCCGCAAAAATGAAGATACCCGAGACATGATCTTGCTTCATAAGTCCTTCATATAGCTGATCTTGACATAACTAGATTAAGCAATCTTTGTTAATGCTACTGGAATATCCACAGGTCCTATTTGAAACAGCCGTTGTGAAATAATTTTAAGTATTCACATACTTATAAGCTGAATGGCTTTTAAGTAATAAAAAAAATTATTATTATTATTTTGCTACATATTGAACCAAAACTGCATGGAAATTTTTAATAGGGACGAAATTCGTAGTGACTTTAGAGAAAAGCTATTCGATAGTAAAATTGCTATTGATTATGTTTCAGTTTAGTTTTATTAAACGTTTCCGGCTGCTTGTGTTCTCTCTTTTTAACCTAAAATCCGGCTAGTAGCTTATGAATTAAATTCGGTTTCAATTAAAAGTAATGGACGCTGCTGCACGTTCAATCGAATTGGACTTCATAAGTCAACCTTTGGTGTGGTGTGGTAATTTGGCAAGCAAGTTCTTTGCCATATGATCGTAATTCGAAGTTGAGTTATTTAATTGATTGTAATATTTTTCAACTCAAAGTTTCGTTAACCACAGCCAACTTGCTTCTTAATTATAAATTATACTCAGATGACCAATTTACACCTGAGCTGCCACCCCCAAGGTCTGATTTCCTATATATGAGGGGGCCGCTGAAGCCTAGTGGTCAAGGTCACGGACTCGTGACCGGAGTGTCTTGAGATCGAACCTAGTGCCACTGAAGATCTTCTGTGTAGAGGGGCTGATGCACGTTAAATCTGACCATGCTCAAAGGCCTCACTTTGGCGTGGCTTGGAAGTTAGGGGAAGGGCTGCGGTAGCCCAGTGGTCAAGATATCGGATCATGGCAGGCATGTCATGAGTTTGAGCCCAGTACCATTAAAGCGCCACCGTGTAAGGGAGCGATGCACGTTAAATCTGGAGAGCTCAAACGTTCTCCCTTTGTTGTGGTGTAGTAGTTAGGAGAGGAGGGTGCCAGCTCAGATGTCGTCTTCGTCACTTGACCATGGTTCAAAATTGCGAGTCTGTCACCAAAAGCCCTCGAGTAGCTGAATATTGTGACGTTAACGTTTTCTCACTCACCCAGATATGAGGGGCCTTTAATGAAATTAGGACTAAAACATGCGGATTGAAATGAAGATTTTGAATTATGATATATTTGATGCGTTTCAGCCTTCCCCCTCCTTTATGGTGATCTTCATAATTACAATACCGTATTCGCGTAATCTACTCATGGACTGCGAGTTTGTTACTGTGGCTAGTTTGTTTTATTTTTTAAAAAAGTTTTATTTCACATAACATTATAAGTATTATTTTCCTGCATTTAAATTTATATAGTATAGTTTCTACTGGTTTATATTGTCAACACGATCTTGATTGTTAAACGTGATCGACTAATTAAAATTCGCTTTATAACCTACACCACACATCCACATTATTTTTAAAGTAATATACGTTTTAATTTTTATCCCTTATTTTTTACTGCAGGCGTTTTAAATATTTTTAATTTGCCATAACTACTCGGCAATTTTTTTCCCTTTAAGTGTGTATTCTATCTTTTTAACATTAGAATTTTCAATTGCTGATTATTAGTCTTTTGTTTAAGTAAACCTTTATATCGAATTAACGGCATTCATAATTATAACTCTAATTTTCATTTATTAAAACCCAAAAAATGCCGCTATTCCTCTCCCCATACACACAAGAAACGGAAGATAAATTTTAAATCTTTTAATTACTGGCCTTATTTGTAATGTTCTTTTTGATATAAAACAATTTAAAGAAGTGAAAAATGCTATACTTTGACGTGTTTTTTTTTCTTCTACGATCTCACTCCTATACGCTCAAAAATCCACAATAACTTTCTATTTAGTTTTCAATTTAACCCAATAAATCAGATTAAATAAGGTTCAAATTCTTATTCATTGTGTGTATATGTTGTTGTTGTTGCTCATGCCACCTGCCTAACAAAGTCAGATCGAGGCCCACGAAATTCATCGTGGCAGTGGGCTAGAAGTACGCCTTTCGTTGGCTTTTAGCCTTGAGCACCATACAGGTGACAGTACGATTTAGCTCGGTGAAATTTCCGTAAGGAACGATAGATGGCGACATCACCTATCTCCACCTCCACAATTTAGGCATGAAACTGAATTGGAGGGAAATTTTCTCCAGTTTCCTGCACTCGTGATTCAGCCCACAAGACTTTCAGACCCACTGATTTAACGAGCACGTACTCCGCATGTACTCGGTGGGTATTTGGCGGTACAAGCATCGAACCCAAGCTTTCCGGTCCGGAGTCCGGTGCTCTAACCACTAGGCTACCCACGGCCCTTGTGTGTATATTACATGTGTATATTACATAGTGTATTGTTGTTACTAACGCCACCTGATCGGCAAAGGCCAGATCGAGACGCACGAAATTCATAGCAAAGGGCTAAGTTGTACGCCTGTCATTAGCCGTAGCTTTGATCCCCATACAAGCGACAAAACGAGATTTAGCTCTTTTCCACCCCAATTTTGAGGGAGAACACCGTGGGGGTGGTCAGGGACCACCCGCCTCTCTTCTCCGGAGTGGCGATCTTAATTGCCCATCCGGTATAGTGGTTAGCGACGCTGGCTGCTGTGACGTAGAGCCTGGTTTCAAATTTCGGGGAAGGCATGAATGTTTGTAAATGTATAGTGTCTTTGCGGCAGGGGTACTCTAAATAGCCATCAAGCCGCTAGTCCTCTCGTAAGGTTGGTGGAAAGGGAAGAGAGATGGGAGGCCCCTGACTTCCCCCAGGGTGTTCTCTCTCAAAATTGGGGTAGAACCGAGCTAAATCGTACTGTCACCTGCATGGTGCTCAAGAGTACGGATAACGACAGGCGTACAACTAACCCAGGGGTACTCAACCGTTTCCCCCGCCGGGCCGCGTACACATGATAGATATTTCACGCGGGTCGCATACGCATGGCAGGCATTTTACTCAGGGCGCAACATTCGGATAGAGGGGAAAAAAACACTCTATAAGACCAAAGCAAAATTGATCAAAACATTAAGACTCATTTTTGGCTTGCATTTTAATATTGTATTAACTTTTCGATCAAACATACACTTAAAAATATTAATTTTATGCATTTTTTACTGAGTTATGGGATAATTTCTATTTCCTTTCATCTATGACCAAGCCTCTTGCTTACATTCTACTATTAAAAAAACAAATTGATAACAAAATTGATATATTTGATTGCTTGACTGTTACAATTTCCCGCTAAATTTTAGTACATTGTTCTGCAGTAATTGAATTTCTTAGTGCAATGGACCATGACCGGGCCACTTAGAAAAGGCCAGAGGGCCACATGTGGCCCGAGGGCCGCAGGTTATCAGTGATCTAGCCCCTTGCCATGATGAATTTCGTGGGCCTGAATCTGACGCAGTCGGGATTACGCGGCATAAGTAACAACAAAAAATATGGCATTCATTAGAAAATAATTAATGTACATTATATGTTACAAATTGAAACATCAGGTAAAAAACAAGAATCGTATTTGTTTTCAACGCGATTTGATTTCGCACAGAAGCTTCCTCATTTCTTGAATTTTTTAAATTTTAATTTACATTAATTTCTCTTAATAGAGGATATTTCAGTGCATTACATAGTTGAAGGTTTGGTTGCGTTTGATTTCAATCTGCTGCTGATGGAAATTTGTAAAATTTATCATCATTTAGCAATTTTAATTGAATACTCTGTTTTTTTAATTTTAACGACGCATTAGAGCTTCACAAAAAACTTATGACAATGGACTTCCTCATTTCAAAACACGATAAGAAATAACACCCGAGTAAATATTTGATTAATCTGATTTCCTCATCACTCTAAAATCAGAAATTTTGGGGCATCAGCCGAGCTTGTGGAACGCGATGTTTTTTAGGTGAGCTGCACGTTCGAGTCCTGATTCCACTAAAGATCTGTCTTGTATCACGTTGTGTTGAATGATCGCGGTAGAGCCATGGTCGCTAGCTCGTGGCTGGTGTGTCAAGACCCGCCATGTATAGGGACTGATGCACATTAAACCTGTCGCGGCTCAGTCCTGTTAGCGTGGTGGGGTAATTTGGAGAGTATGGGAGTGCCACCTCATGTGTCGTCCTCTTCACTTGATTGGTTCCAAATTACGAGGTATGTCGCCAATAGCCCTTGTTTTGCCTAACCGTGCGATACTCTGAAATTTTTGAGATACTCCTAGGTTTTTAAAGTACAAAACTTTGGGAGTGTTCCAAGTGGTCTCCTCCAGCATCAATGCCCTTTTGTAGACCAATTTTCCACTGATTAAATGCCTCAAACCATTCTTTTCTTGGAAGTGATGAAAAAAATGCATTCATAGCCACATCAATCTCTTCTTCTGAATGAAAACGACGTCCTCGTAAGTTCCTTTTTTTAGATTAAAAAACAACCGAAAGTCACACATAGCTAGATCCATTGAATAAGGTGGATGTTCTATCACTTTAATTTGTTTTTGTTCAAGAAAAACTCAACTGTTAATCCGGCTGTATGGGAAGATGCATTGTCATGGTGAAGCATTAGTTCCCTAAAATTAACTTCATGGAGAATTTCTGGAATATATTTAGTGGTATTTCAGTTTGCTGTTACTGTCTTCTGTTCTTCCAACTTGATGGCTTTGACCAATCCCGTACTTCTGAAGGAAACGGCATACATTACTTTTTCCATTGCTAGTTGTCTTTTCACCATTGTTGGCGTGGGATCGATCATCTTCAAAAACTCATATTTTGCTTTCTTGACGTGTTGGTACGTCAAAATACGATATGTACATTCCATTACCCGTTACAATTTTAAAAATGATGCGGTGGTCTCCACCATTTAGCAATTTAAGGGTTTCTTTACTGATTCTGACACGCTTCTTTCCACCTTTTGGTGCTCAGTTAGATTATGGGGAACCCCAATGGCAAGCTACTTTTTTCATATGTAGTTCTTCATGAATAATTTTGTGTATGGCTGCGGATCCAATGTTAAGTTCCTTCTGTATCATTTGGTAGGTACAGCGATTATCATCCATAAACATTTTTTGTATGGTAGATACATTATCCGGGAGTACTGCTGATCGTGGCCTTTCTGTATGTTCTCCATCCTGAAGAGAATTGCGACCACTGCAAAATTCTTTGAACCATCTGAATGCAGTAGCACGACATGGAGATTCATCACCAAATGCTAATTGCAGCAGTTGAAAGCATTCGTCTTGATTTAATCCTGATTTAAAATCATAGAAAATCATAGCACGATAATGCTCTCGAGTCAACTCCATTTTCTCTTCTGTATAAAATATATTCTACGCTGAAAAACTTGAAGTAAGTCATTAAAAAGCCGTCTGCTGTGTTAAAATACTTCGTATTTTCATATTTAACCGTTGTTTATTTTTATTTATTTATTTATTTTGTAACTTCTCGTTTGCGTGTGTCTCACAAATTTCAGTTACCATCGTATTAGTAAACACTCAGTCACTCACATTGTATTGAATGGTGTGAAAACTGTCGGGATTCAAAGACGTCGCTTTGGCATTGTGTGAAATTTTGGGAATTGAGGTTTTAACTGAGATATTTTGTTCGCGTGTCATTTGACTGTGTGTGTATGTGGTTTAAAATTATGAGATACATTGTCAAAACCCTGTGTTTCTAAAATGCTGAGTTAATTAAAAAGAACCCAGAAAAATTTTAGATCCTTCATGAGTTACAATGCACTAATCACCACCATTTAGCAGAATGGTCTTTAGTTCCAACGTCCTAATAAAGGACACCATCTAATTCCCCCTCCCTTCCTATTAACACAATGGGGGACTAATCTTCAACCATTATCATTTTAGCTAACTGTTTTCTTTTTAAACTTTACATCCTATTACATTTGAATTTTTAGTTCTGTTCAGAAGAAAGAGTTGAATGTAATGTAAACGGGAACCCTCGAGATATGAGATTCGTTATCTATCGCCAAGACCAACCCAATATATGTTTAGATATTTTATTCACAACTGTTGGAAAGATAAATATTGTTGGGAATTGCTTCTTATGTAGATATAGAAAAAAATGTTCTTCAGTGTAACTTTGAATGGATTCAAATTGAACATAATAATCTTTCCCATGTAAAGTAATTCATAATAAGTCGCAAAATAATGGACTAAATTCATGACGGTCACACAAGCACTAGTCACTAGTTCTGCATTAAATTCAAAACAAACCAGTATTATACTTGTTGTTCTACTTGTAAAATTTAGATACATTTTCAAACAAGCAAGTTGGGTAAAGATATTCAAGTTCAAAAATTCTTCAAAATGTTTTTCAAAATTAAAAAACATGTATGCTATTCATGTATTTTTTAATCGATTGCATTTTGTTTACCAACATACGTTATTATTGTTGACAAATATGTTCTTTTTAAACGAAAATTATCCCAAAAAGCAAATGTTGGCAACAGCAAAGCGATTAGCTGGAAACACGTGATTGGCGTTATCATGTGACTAATGACGTCACTTTATTATGAAGATAATTTCTTTATGATGAGTTGGAAAATTTCAATGGGCTAGATTGAAATTTTCCAACTCATCATAAAGAAATTATCTTCATAATAAAATAAAAATAATAACTGGGGAAATAAATACGCGCTCGTCGATTTATTTTATTTACCACATATAATAATAATAAAACTGTTAAAATTATTATATTTTCTAGGGTTATATATTTCCTCCACGCGAAGTTTTAAAGTAATTTTTGTGATGCTAGGTATTTATGAAAATTTCGTGCATTTAAATGCAAATACTTTTTCTGCATTTATCGTGGAACCGGGAAACAAAAAAAAAAAAAAAAATTAAAAAATTACACCCACAATATTTTTAATATTAAAAAATTTAAACAAAAAAAACAAAAAAAAAATAATTTTTTTTTTTTTTTTTTTTAATTTTTTTTAAAAAAAAAATAACAAAAAAAAAAAAAGGAAAAAGGCTTAATACGGTATACATTAAATACCTGAAATTGGAAAAATGTATTAAATATCTACGTTTATCCGATCATAAATAATGACATGAAACATTCGATGAAGAATATAGGAGACTAGACGAGTTGATTGAAAATCCTTTCGAATTCCTTGGACTGATTCCATTGGACTTAGGCAAGTTCTTGTTTTGTCTATCCTAAAAATTATCTTCGAAAACAAATTTGTCTTACATTACGTACTTTGGTTGCATGAGGATTTGATTTGAATCTTGATTTGGATGGTGCTAGCTAATCTACGTCAAAAAATTGAGCTTTAAGGTTATCACGTGGCTCACGATGAGAAAGTTTGGAGGAATTATACATAGTTTAAATGTTATCCTTGCCGTCTATTATGTGGCCGCGATAGCCTAGTTTTCAAGCTTGTGAACTCGTGAACGGCGTGCAATAAATTCGAGCCTAGTGCCCCGGAAGACCTACAGTGTAGAGGAGGCAAGTCGTGTCGGATACCGTGTAAAGGTATCCAACAATGTTCGGAGCCGGGATTTTGCAAAAGAGTACACAAACGAATACATATATTATTTAATATCACTTAGGTTAGAATACATGTATAAAGTTGTTTTAAGAATATTATTAAGATAAAAAAAATATTTAAATGCTATATATTTTGGCAAAATATTAACATATAATTAGCCATTTTCAAAACATTTTTCTTTTAGAGAAAATGCTTCTATAACAATTATATTTTGTCTATATATAGCTCAGACCTCTGTATAGAACCTGAACCAGGATTTTTGAAGTATGTTCTGGAGGTGGATTTATCCTTATTTTAATACATCAGAGAAATGTTTCTCTCTCCGATTTCTGAAAATATTTTTGTCTCTTTTCATGATTCATTTGCGTGTTTTCAGATTTTTAAGAAATATTTCGAAATGTTTTCAAATATCTGAACGAAAATTAAATTCCAGAAGAACCTACATTATTTTTTTCTATCAGATGCATTTTACTGAACTGAAATTGATGCGCAAATCTTGGTTTTAGAAGGAAAAAGTAGAAATTTCATACATTTAGTATTACCTTCACGATTTCAAAATGGCCGTTAGGCTGTAGCCTTAAGATAAAGAAAAATAATTTATAAGAAAAACAAACAGAACACACGGAAAAAATATGAAACTAAAAATATGGGCGAAATTGGGATAAAAAAACATGATGTATACAATGATAATATTGGGATAAAAACATGATGTATACAATGATAATATTGGGATAATTTATGATACTATTGTGATAATAGAATCACGAAACACAAAGAAATAATTAAGTTTTAGAATTTAACGTTAATTAATTTAAAAAACATTTTATAAACAAGGATATTTTAAAATAACTACAAAAAACTTATCGTTTCTAAAAAAAACTTAATTCAATTTAAAATAAATAGAAAAAAAATGTTATTGTAGTTCTAAGAAATATAATATTTTTTTTTAAATTTAAAATTTTTATTTTTATTTATTTTGCTTTCAAATAGCAATCTAAAATTGCAAATTATGAAATTCCGAGAAAAATCTAATAATATATTCGTAATTTTTGAATGTTTAACTCAAAATAGTGGTTATTTTCTAGTCTCGTCAAAAACTAAAGCTATGTAGTTATAAAAAAAATCAGAATAAACATTCACAAGTACTTTTCTCTTGTTTTATTAATATCATGCAAATTAGAAGCATTTTATCGTTCAACGTTTATTAACAACGTGAACATCACACTAAATAAAACTAAGCGAATGGAAAATTTTTGAAAAAATATGAATATTTGAACTCTGTCAATTAAATTACCATATAATCACAAAAATTCGAAATCTTTTGTGCAGCTGGAATTCCATTTAAATTTAACAGGTAAAGGGGGAAAGTAAAGAAATATATTTGCTAGAATTTATTTTTGCTTCAAATAACAAAAATATGTTTTACTATAAATATTGAGCCTTTATAGTCATGAGTAAAATATAAAAGTAATAACTTAAATATATATGTATAAAAAAAGAGTATAACATTGTGGGCATGTGTTTTAAGAATTAAGAAGTTTTAATTCTAGTTGCAGAGTGAGGAGCTCATTTCCGATTACCGGCCTTTTTTGATATTTAAACTTTAAAAATCACTTAAAATTATAACTTTTAAGTGAGGTATCGTTGATTAGTTATTCATAAAATATGTGGTATATGAAAGCGTTTAAGAATGGTCGAAAAAAAATTTAAAAAAGGCACTTTTTAAGTTTGCACGTTATTTATATAATCTCATTTTCGAGTATATTTTTCTTTGTTTTTCTAAGCTTATTCAAATGCTGTGCTTTAGCAAATAAGGTATAGTTGATGCAAGATCTTTAAAGATTTAATTTTTTACCGGAAATAAAAAATATTTTTATGAGAAACCGATTAAGGTAATCCGACTACGTTCGGAACCGTGATTTTGCAAAAGGCGTATAAATGGATAATATTTATGATATTTAGTGTCACTTAAATTAGAAAATGTATATAAAATTTTTCTAAGAATATTATTACAATAAAAAATTATTTAAGTACAATATTTTGACAAAAAATGAACATAGAATGACCCATTTTCAAAATATTCTCCTTTTGTGAAAAATGCTTCTATTATAACAATATTTTGCCTGTTTATAGATCAGACCTCTGTACAGAGGCTCAACTAGAATTTTTGAAATATATAACGTAGAAGTGGGTTTATCCATGTTTTACAACAACAGAGGGGAGAAATTTTAAGAAAAAAAAATGCTGATAATTATTTCAATGGGTTGTAACTCTGAAAATAAGGTGAATTTTTCAAAAATCATTGTTGAGCCTCTGTACAGAGGTCTCAGCTATATACAGGTAAAATATTATTGTAATAGACGCATTTTTTACAAAAGGAGAACATTTTGAAAAAAGGTTATTCTAAGTTAATTATTTGCCGAAATATTGTATTTAAATAATTTTTTTTGTCAAAATGTCCTTAAAACAATTTTATGCATGTATTCTAATCTAAGTGACACTAAATATCATGAAACTTATCCATTTATGCGCTTTTTTAAAACCATGGTTCTCTCTGAACCTAGTCGGATACCGTAAAAGAGATTTTTTTATTTTGTGGATAAAGATATGTTGAGAGAGAGAGATTTTAAGAATACATTTTTCACTGGCGTTACAGATAAAAAAGATAAGTATAAATTTTTTTAAGCATGAATTTCAAGGTTGAAATGAAACCATATAAAAATTAAATTAATAATGGTTTTTTAAAAAAAATAATACTGTATTTAAAGTTTTTTATATTTTAAAATTTTTTTAAAACTGTTTGGGGGTATTATTTTATCGAACGTAATAAAGAACATTTTGTATTATGTATCAATATTCCAAAATTATTTTCCGAAGAGATTTAAAAATATTTATCCACATTTAATTACTCTTAGCAGACTGAATCTATAAAATGGCGTGCTGTGCTGACGACATAGCAGTCTGACATACGCACTCATAATACTAGGGCGTAGGTACCGCTGTATCAGCCGTATCAATGATACGGGCCCCCGATCTTTAGGGGCCTCAAAATATGTAAGCAAAAAATTGTTTAAATGTTAAAAGACCTTGGAAGAGGGCCTCTAAGGAATTTAGATACAGGGCACTGGCGTAACTAGTCCTGAGTGGGCCCTGTATCGAAGATTCTTGGGGCCCTCTTTTGGACCTCTTAAAAGGTTACGATTTTTTGCTTGCACGCGTCGGGGCCCCTGTAGCTTGGGAAGCCCCGTTTTATTGATACTGCTGATACAGCGGTAGTTACGCCCCTGATACAGGACCCATGCAGGAGCAGCTACGCTAGAGACTTGGGTATTCATATTTCGCAAAGGATTCTCAATAGCTGCATGAAGGGCATTGAAACTTGGGCTAAGGATCTCTTTAAGCTCACTATAAATCCTGTTAAGATAAATTTCTGCGTCTTTTCTACTGACAGGAAAAACAGGAATACTTTTTCCACCTTATTATAAATCTATGGGGCCCTGAAATTAAAGAAATCACACACACTCAATGTACCTTGGATTAACTCTAGATGTAGAACTGAGATTTTCACAACACATCTCACAAATTTCAAATAAAGCCTTAAAAAAGCTAAATATTTTAAAAAGACTGTGTGGCGCATCTTGGGGTTCAAGTCCAAAGACTCCTCAACACCTATGTCTCCCTTGTTAGAACAATTCTTGAATATGCTCCTCTCATTTGGGCACCAACTTCTTCTGCAATAGATAAGACAAATAATGTTCAGTACAGAGCATCCAAAATAATTATTGGAGCAGTTTCATCTACAAATAACGTTAAAGCAGAATTTAAGTGTGGCCGAAACCCTCAAATACAAGAAGACAATTAGCCACCATGAGACTCACAAACAAAATTCGAAGCTTAGCAGACCGTCATATCTTCAGCAAAACTTTCAAGACCTGGACAAGCAGATAGACTGAAACGGTCCTCAACTCTACAATATGACCACGAAACAAGAAAGGAAATTGACCTTCAGCAAAAAATATAAATATCAATAAAGAAACTCTTCTGACCATCTGTCCCTCTTCTCGTGCAAAAATTAATTTAAATCTCTTACAACCTTGTAACAAAAAAAGAATCAGCTGCACTGTTTAAGCAAAAAAGCTTCTACACCATCGAGGAGCTTTCGAATTCGGCAAAAAACCAAGTAATAGCCTGCACGAGTGGATTTTCTGACTCTGACGATGAAGGTGGTGCTGGGATCCATTTTATTCACCTAAATGGTGAGCTTGAATCCTATAGAATTCTTATAGGTAAAATTTCCTCAAACTTTACGTGCGAGCTTATGGCCATTAAAGGAGCTTTCAGTTGCAAATATTTTTATGACGAGTTGGAAAATATATATATGGCTGTTAGTCTACTTTAAAAGGAGTGTGATCTTAAAATAAGTAAAATTTTAGTAGGAAATGTTATATATATAATGTATTTTATATATGTTCCTTTATGGGACCTTTATATATATATATATATATATATTCTAGCACAAATTACTTATACATTACACTAGTAGCACAAATTACTTATACATTACAAGAGTATAACAAAACGCTTTTATTTCTGCCAATAAATAGCACTATATACGAAAAAAATCTTTAATTTGAGCCAAATGGTGGCCGTGGCAACCGGTAATTCTTTCATAGTCGCGAACTCGCACCTGGCGTCTTAGAGTCACGAGTTCGAGCCCTAGTGCCACTATACATTTATTTTATATTTCAAATATGATCCAAATAAATTCATAAAGAAATTAAGCCATTTCTTATTAGTCTATTGATGCATTATAATATTTTGTACACATACAGGAACTGAAAGAATTAAAATATAATCAAATTATTAAAAGAATGCCATAAGGTGAGGTTGCCATCTTCCTCTTGAGAAGTTTTTTTTTTCGTAATTTTTACTTTCCTTAGGCATATTCACTTGAAAATTTTCTAAATAGACAGCGAACTTGGCGAAAATTATACTCTGAGTTCGTCAGTATAGCAATCTTACAATCGGAAACATGATCGTAGTTACTATTGCACACAAAGGGGAAAAATAATTTTGATCATTTGATACATGAAGTATACACATGTTGTTTCATACTTTATAGGAATTTGAGATTTCTGATTGAAAGATCAATAAATTAAACAGGTTTCAATAGATTATTATTTCTTAGGAACAGTTTTCTGTTTGGGGGCTAAAACAGTTCATTGCGATACTTTACATAGATAATTTTACTATTAATTATTTATTTTGATTCCTTTAAATTAATATCTTACCCATGTTTGGCTTTTTTTAAAAATTTTAGTTGCGAAATAGACATTGTAGTTGAAACTTTTTAGAGAGAATGCATATTTTTAAATTAGCAGATTTTTTTCTTCTTATGACTGATTTCGTCTGGCTACGAATGATGAATGTTAATAATTCTAGATACGTCAATATAGTTACTTTTATAATATTATTATAGAAAGTTTTTGGTTAGCTTTCTGGCGAAAGGGTCCAGAAAGATCCTTTGTAGGACCAACGAACATATGACAATGCTAACGAATTTGGGTGACATTGTCAACAACTACGGTCAATTGTCAACAATTGGGAGGCAAAAGTAGATGTAACTAGAAAATACAGAAAAGTCTAAGAGGATAATGTCACGAGAAAATTCCAGAAGCTCCTACAGGGTTCTTCCTTATCTATATAAGGACGATGTAGGTAGGAAACATAGTAGCAAAATATTTAACAGCGGCTATATATTTCGTTTGCCTTATTATGCCAGTGCTACTCAAACTTTCAATATTTGCGACCCAATATTCAAACAAAATTTTTTGTGTCCCCCTCCATATAATATCAATGTATTGAATTCAATGATTCAATAAAATTATAATTTGACGCTAAAGCTGCAATACGACTTTAATTTCTTAAGTGCCACCGACGTATATAAACGTCTCCCTCAACCAAACTGTTAATTACACCGGACGTATATATACGTCTTTCTAAAGTACGATATTTTCTGTGCATTGCTATCCATAAAATTATTCCGAAGGCTTTGGAACGCAACATAAGGACCTTGACAGTGTTTGCGAAGGATTTACTTATTTCAGAGGCTTTTT
>BMAV01002708.1:178047-194634 GCA_019973955.1 Trichonephila inaurata madagascariensis
GCAAATAACGTAATTTTTAATCGGCCGAACAAATTAACAAGATAAGTATTAATTTTTGTATATAATTTTATATTTGACAAGCACATGGGTTCACTGGTAATTATTAAACTTGTTCTTAACTTAGTATTGTTAAATTAATTATAAAATACATTGTGCAGTACTGATACATTTATAAGTATTGTGATTATGAATTTGAATTGCTGGTGAAATTTTGAAGGATTTTTGAATTTCTGTTTAAACTCTTGTGTCTTTTAGAAAAAGAAAAAGCTACTGTTACTTATAGGAAGATTTCGGGTAACTTAGTTTTTTTAATGCGAAAGAACTTACGTATTAATTGTATGAACCTTTTATGCACTTGAAAGAGGATCCACCTCCTAACAGTATAAGTAACTGTTTCCTTCGATAAGTACTTCCTGAAAAATATGGAACTGTTTTGAATATTTTAAAATTAGATTGCAAATTTTTGTAAAATGAATCGCAATTTGCAAATCTGTTGAATCAATTTCGTATTTAAAACTAACTCTATTAATTAAGCAATCATTATGGAAAAACTGTGTATTGAAAATTATTAAAGTATAACTTATAAAATTTTTATTAAGTTTTAGAGTTATTAAGTTTTTATTAAGTTTTACTGCTGATTATATTGGTTGTCACGAAAAAGGTGACCTACGAATTTGACATGCTTTTTATACTTTATTACTGCGTCCTGTTATTACTTGAAGTAAATGTACACGATAACGTATGAACATTTCTTCACAATGATTCATATGATTTCGAAAATGAGATAATTTATATCTTACTATCTGTGTCATATTTATTATTGGAATTCAGCTTTGTTATCTAGGTATTATAGTCTTCGTAAGTTATTTTTAGGTTATCAAAATGAATCTAAATGTTTTTCCCGCTTAATTAATTATATTTCATTGAAATAAGCTAATTTTATTCAACTATTGCGAATTATCATAGTTATTTCTGAGTGGCTCTGAGGTACAGTATAGCCAAGTTAGTCTTTACTCTAGAAAACCTCAAACTCTGAATAGATCTGATCACATGATAATGCCTATTTTTTTTAAAGAGGAGAGTTTTGTAATACGAATATTAAATTTTTATTTATTCTTACTATCAAGAATTTTTCAACTGCATTTATAATCAAATTTATACTTAGCCTATTCGAGCAAATGAGTTTGGGGGAACAGAATTTTAATTTCTTGTTTGTCTAAACTTGAATGGAATATTATACATTTCTCCCCCCTCTCAAGTTAGGATATGGTTAATAATTTTTATTAATTATTTCAATTTTACTCAATAGTAAGAAATGTTTTGAATTTTTTGTAGAATATTCTAATACGATTGTTGAAAACAGCCCGAATTTTTTTTTTCCAAAAAAATGCAAGAGGTTTTTTTTTCCGAACAGAAATAGACCATTTTTATCGCTGTATCAGTATTTCTTAATAAATTGTTATATGAGTATTTGTCAAGCCTATACAAAGATTAGATTTCTCATTGATATTTTTCTTAGGTTATATTATTGATTGTACCGAATAAAAGTGTATACATTCATAAAAATGAAGATCCTTTAGAAAAATTTAGATATTCATATTTAATTGAAAATTAGAGGTTTGGGATAAGGATGATGTGTGTGAATTAAAATTTATTCGAAACGATAAATTTTTATTTTAATTCTGATTTTGTACATTTTTTATCCCAAATTATATTATTGAGAAATGGATTCGATTTTTTTGTCCTTTAAAATTGATATTATGCATTTAAAAATTATCTATACTGTTATTTCATAAAAATTTCAGTTCGGTTTTTGGGAATAAGAAATAATTTCTCAATGGAAATTATCAAATAATGTGAAATCCAATGTATCCTATGTCAATTTTGAAAAAATGAAATAGTAATGAAATTTTTTTAAGGGTAAAGAATTTTTAAAGTAATATTAACATAGAATTTTAATTATTATTCGTTGAAATAATCAATATTCACTTATATATCTACGCTAAATTAAAAGGGAGAGAAGAGGGCTTGGAAATTAAAAAATAGACTAAGAACCAGAGAATGGCAGTTCGTGACCAAGTTCCATCATTAATTCTGCCGTGAAAATTGAAGGATATATTGATGATTCCTCCAAAATTTTTACACCAGATCTTATGGAATATGGAGTATGAGGCGTCGACTCTTGCGTCGTCTTTATATCAAACATATGTATTAATTGATAAATGAGAGTTGGGTATTATGGAATACCAATTTACATTTCTGAAAATAACTTGACTGGTTTTTGATTAAAAAAAAATCTCCAAAATCTTCAAGGATATACACTGTAAACGATTGTAAGGAATTATCACTAGTCCAAAAAAAAAAAGGGGGGGGGAAAAGCAATACTTATTTTGTTATAAAAGATTTATTTTAAACAAAATGATAAATTGAGGGTATTGTGAAATTGTCGGATAATATGGAATAGGTAGTTTAAACTATTGGAAAAATAATTAAGACTTCATAAAACGTATTTATTTTTTTCTAAAAAAGCCATATCTTTAAAAATTCGTGAAAGTAATTTTTCTATTTCGAGTCTATTTATAGAACGCACAAATATAATCTTTCTCTACTCTAATATAATCAAGTTGAGCCCACAGAAAACAGTTGAAGCATTGAGAGAATCCAAATTTCTCCTCATTGGTCTTTGGAGAATTTTCCGTTACAGAGGATACATTCAGCGTCTTTGTTTTTTGTATCTTTAATTGATGGCTTGAATTCTATTATAAATTATTCATTGATACACGTTGGGTAATATGGAATACTTGTATTCCATAATACCTGACACGCCATCTTGGAAAATGAGCCTTAAACTGAAGGACAAAGCATAATCAGCTAAAAAACGACCATAGTATTACAAACTACAATTCTTCTAGTGTACATTATGCTTAACTTTAACGTTCAAGTCACATGTGTACTAGTAAGTAAAAATTTTTGAAAATTTACCTGAAAAAACTTCTGAAAATCGCAAAGCACACTTTGTTCTGTAGAGAGTGGTATGGCAACAATAAGTGGTCAGCTCTCACTGCAATGTATCATGAGTCTTTCTTCAGTAGGTGGTTTCCCCACGCATTAGCAACTAAAAACAGCCAAAACCCCAGTATTCCATATTACGCGACTATTTCATTATACCCGACTCTCCTTTGTATATATTCTGCAGAGAGGCTGTTGTACAAATCTAATCAGATATTCATGGCAAGGTGAAAATTTTTCGTAAATGAAATCTTATCACTTAAGTACCTGTTGCACAATAGGTGCAAACATAGAAATATTTTTCTTAGCATAAGTAACTTCTTTGTGTTATTTAGAGTCAATACAATTTAATTAATATTTTTTGCCGCTTAGAATCTTCATAATATTGCCTCAGATTTGATGTATATATCACATTGAAATGAATAGAAACATTTCAGAAGAGGACAACACTTGGACCTAGAAGTTAAATGGGAAAATTTCTAATATTGGTTGGAAACGGACTATATTGAAATAAATATTGCTTGAAAACATTTTATTTTGTAATTAGAATTACTGTGTCGCATATATTTGAAACAAACTTATGAAGTAGTGCAAAAATGTCAATTATAAATGTTTCATTTAATTATTCATTCGTAAAAGAAAAATTTTGTGTAAGTAATACACACAGCAACAAATAATAGTTTAATTGTTTAAATATATATTAAATGGAATCCTACTATAGAACAAAAACGGGTTAAATGTCTCTGTTGTGCTGGAGACGTGATAATGCATTAGAATATAATGGAAAATGAATAAAATTTAAATTTAAAAGTCATTGTTTTTTATTCTCACCTCATCGAAACATATATTTTATTGTAGTCCAAAACTACGTGTGAAATTTTCTTTCGTCTGAAAGTAGGGATATAATATATTTGTATATTTTTAATATGATGTAACAATGAACTATCGTCGAGTTCTGTCCTTCCTAACTCGGGTTTTATTTTCTATCCAACCAAATTTGCACTTTGAGCTGGAACAACTCAACACCGCACACGAAGGCCACTTCTAAATAGCACATAGTCAATGAGATATATAATAGGTGTAAGGTGGACAGTACACCACGCTAGTACTGACTGAATTGTAGCCACTTATTCCTATTATTACCGTCCGGAATTATAATCATTTAGTTATTCAAAGATATAAGGATTTTTTCTTTGGCGAGTTTAAAGGTTGCATCTCAGTAAAGACCTGTGATTCCTTATTATTCATATATTGTCTATGTATCTCATGCGTAGTTCTAACGCTTAAAATAATAAAAGTGAATTATTGTGAATATCTATTGTGCTATTATTCTAAAAATTCGAACTTTTATATACTTGGTGAATAAATATTTTTAGATATTTCAATAAATACCTGTTCACTTATCCAGTTATGCAACTAAATGAAATTTCAGTATAACTTAGTAAATAGTCCGTTTCGTTACTTAGAGTGATAAACTCATTCTGAACTAAATTTTCTGTTTGTTTTAAAGGCAGGTGAGTAAAGAAATTGACAGGAATTCCAGTACCAAATTTAGGAATGCTATTATACTATGTCTGATTTAAGTTTCACAAAATTTATATTTAGTTAAACTACTTGTCTACTTAAAACATAGTCATTGATTCATTTATTTAAGGTATCCGACTACGTTCGGAACCGTAATTTTGCAAAAGCGCATAAATGGATAATTTTCATGATATTTAGTGTCACTTAGATTAAAACACATGTATAAAATTGTTTTAAGAACATTTTGACAAAAAAAAAAATTTAAATACAATATTTTGACAAAAAAAGAACATAGAATGACTCATTTTCAAAATCTCCTTTTGTGAAAAATGCTTCTATTATAATATTTTGCCTGTATACAGCTCTGACCTCTGTACAGAGGCTCAACTAGAATTTTTGAAATATATAACTTAGAAGTGGGTTTATCCATGTTTTACGACAACAGAGAGGAGAAATTTTAAGAAAAAAACGCCGATAATTATTTCAATGGGTTGTAACTCGTAAAATAATGTGAATTTTTCAAAAATCATAGTTGAGCCTTTGTACAGAGGTCTGAGCTACATACAGGCAAAATATTATTATAAATAGAAGCATTTTTTACAAAAGAAGAACATTTTGAAAAAAGGTTATTCTAAGTTAATTTTTTGCCAAAATATTGTATTTAAATAAATCTTTTTTGTCAAAATGTCCTTAAAACAATTTTATGCATGTATTCTAATCTGAGTGACACTAAATACCATGAAAATTATCCATTTATGCGCTTTTTTAAATTCACGGTTCCGAACGTAGTCGGATACCTTAATTGACGATGTGTAAGAAAACTTGAATAAGTTATGTACATTCTCTTATTTATTTCACATTCATTCACAGTCGGCTGACATATAAAGAGAGCAGTTGACAAATATTTTTATTACACAAACTGGCTCACTACCTAGGACTTTGGGCGTTTCTTCTAATATCTTGAAATTAGAGCATTTCTTCTAATATCTTGAAATTATTTCTAGCTAAGAAGTTTGACATTCTGTTCTTCCGTTAAGATAAAGAATATATTTATCTGCCTTTGAATCTTACCAAAATATTGAAAATAAACTTATGAATATTACATGATGACTACTTAACAATATGAATTGCAAATTAATTGAAACCAAAAAGAGAACCAATTAATAAAACAATACGCTTGTAATTTTGTGTTTGTACAAGATACTATTATGGCTTGCAACAAAAAATTACTGGGAAAATTAAGACTTCTACCATAATATAGAAGATCAAAACCTCAACAAGGATCTGCTAAAAAAGGAATAAGTTATAAAAAATTAACTCGACATCCCGGACAACTAGAAGTTATGTCTTATCCACTTGAACGAATAATTCCCTTTGTCAAGGGTAGAATAGATCTCTCATAAAAAGTGTGGAAAAAGGATTTACCAGAAATTGCTCTTAAAAACTATCTGATTGCAAATATTAATTCCAACTGATGGCTCATAATTATATCGGGATAGCAATGTAGATGGTGGGAATTTCTCGGATTTGTTCGCTTTTTATCTTCTGGTTCAAATATTATACGACTCTTTTTGAAGGTGAGGTGGAAGTTATTAGAATAGCTATTCAACTTTTGACGAGTGGAAGATTTTGAAAATGTCGTTATAGTTTCTGATTCCGTGTGAGCAATCCAAGCAATCACATAATCTGATTATACAGATTATCAGACTCAAAAGTTTTTGGTAAATCTTAGGTTGTTGTTAATCTTGAAAAAGAATATTACACTATAGTGGATGCCCTCTCTCTTTATGGTTATTATATGATGACAGTTGTTCATATCAGTATTCAAATACAATCAGTTGTCATGCATTAATTTTAATAAACGTGATCACCGGATAATTCTCACAATCATATTTGTATCCGTCAAAGTGCGTGTGCTTTGGTTAAGTATACTTCTAGAGTGAAGAATTTTTATATTAAGAATTATTCAGATCAGATTATTAAATCTGATTTGAATGTAATTCAGTATACTTTAATCCAATGAAAATTGTTGATTGTTAGATAATCAAGCATCTAATCTCGTTTAAAATCGTCAAAAACAGTCTTTAATCTGACCCAATTTCAATTTGTCATTTTTACGATATTTTAGGTGTGAAGCCTTTCATAAATTCTAAAAGAAACTTTTTTAAAAAAAACTATAATTTGGTTAAATTTGAACACTTTATGGAGTACTATGATCTAATCATAAAACTTATTAAAAATTAGATTAAGAACGAAGTTTTGGAGAAAAAATTATATTTCAGACAGCCGAGTTTCTCTTTCAATTCGCAATTTTGAGTAACCATTGAGTAAGTTTTTCAGCTTCTTAGTTTTTTTAAAGCATTTTTATGTCAATTGAATGTTTATTTGAATAACTTTTATTCACATTATTTAATGACATCCCCTTTACTTACCTGTGTCCCTTCACAGGTGGTCAACTGGCACTTTCTGCTGTGCCCCTCCACCTTTCGAAAACAGCGTTCTCCTCCACTATTTGGCTCAGCTAAATGGATATTGTAGGAGCTACTCTCTTCATACACGGCTGCTTGTGTACTGAAAATGGAGACAACTTTTGTTGTTTCTTCAGACTCGGTCATTGTACTTATGAGTCCGGCTCTGCCTTTTCAGTCAACTTTTGTCCGTATATAAAGGAATTCTTTCTTTACACTAGAGGAGTTTTTTTGACAGAAAATGAGTTGATTGCCTCAAAGTTGCCTCTTTGAAACCGGCCTTAGTAGAACCCTTTACGTCAGCAGGTACGTCTTAAAACTTGAAGCCTTGGGCTCCTGAACAAAGTAGCCCTCCCCCCTTTTGCCCTTAAATGTAGACATTACATCGTATACGTTGGCACATACTCGTACAAATAATAACCCGAAGCAAATAAATGTGCATGACTTATAATCGCACAAACCAGCTCGACCAACTGCCGCCTTTTGACTGAAAGAGTAATGATGGCTTACGGTGGTAGGCGTAAACCTATGTGGACGGTGGTTATCACATGTAGCCAGTTGATATATTGTCCGAAATTCCCAGTTTTTCGGAGTATACAACAGGAAAAAACATTTGACCGTTGAAATTATTCAAATTAGGATCTTATTGAGTCGAAAACGAGAAGAGGCCCCCATTGTGGACGAGGCCCTGGGCCCAGTTGGTTCATGCCTTAAGACGTCCCTGTAAGTCAGCGTGGTATAAACTTATAAGGACGCCCCCCTCCCTCGAGTGCCCTTCTCCTTGATTATCAGCGTGAGCTAGAGGTGTAGGAATAAATGAAGAACTAGAAGCTGCCGTGATCTTAATATGACTTTATAAAGACCTTAAACTTAAACCTCTAATAGATTAGATAATAATAATATATGTGAGAGAATCTACGGTGGCAAGCAAAACACACAATATATATAATACCGAAATAGCGTAACCCGAACCACTATCAATAACTAACTTGCCTAAGCTCGATTCCAATGCTATCACAGATCCGAATATTAAATAGTCACTCCTACCTTAATGTCGAATGAAGTAGCGATCAATTTGATCCTAGTTGAAGTTGCGTTTCACTGGAGTGCAATGGTATTCACCTTGACCTAAGGGCTCTCTGTCACGGGTAACTTCAGTTGGTTGTCACTTAACCTTTCAAAAACTCTTCACACTTGAATCACGGACTATCATAACATTCCCCAAATTGCCACCCCGCTTACTCTAACTTCTGATATTTAAATGCTTCCAAATTTGCATCTTTCATTCACGCTTTACTTCTTGGTTTGGTTGGAAAAGAGTTGCCATTAATTCTGGCCCCAAAGAACCCAAAAGGACTTGTTAGTGAAAAGACGCGTGAGCCCGTCACAAACTATCATTTTGTCTGCGAAAACCACTTTCTCCTCCCCACTAATTGATTCAAGTAAAGGGATATTGTGGAAGCTACGTTCTTCATACCCGGTTACTTGTATATTGAAAATGGACAAAGGTTTTTATGTTCTTTCGGACTCGATCATTGTACCGATGAGTCAGTCTCTTCCTTTTTAGTCAACTTTGAGTCCGCGTGAATAAAAGAATTCTCTTCCTTCATTACACTAGAGAAGTGGTAACTGAAAACAAGATGACTGGCACAAAGTTGCTTCGTGTGGAAATGGCATAAGAGACATATGGGATGAATATTGTTCTATAAATAGATCTATTAAATTAAAATTACGAAATCTCTTGCTAGTAATTTAAGCAGAGTTTTAAAGTGGCGTTATTTGTTGAAAATAAACCATATTAACCATTTAAACTCTTTGATGTTGTTTTGTACTTTTTCCGAGAAAAATGTACATTAGAATTAATCCTATAGAACTAGACTTTTTGAGACAATTGGTGATATAAATGTTAATAAAACTATAAAAAGCACTGAAAAATTTCAAAAGGGATCATATTTTTCATAAAACCTATTCAGTTTTGAAATCCATTTAGTTATTTCCAGTAAATGCTTTTTGGTTTCGTTGGACTTAGCTTTCGTTTGCTATAAACTTCAAGATTATTTATAATATCATAAAAAAGGGGAAACAAACCCACGGTTTGACAGAATCATAACAATGCCACTAACTGTCAGAAATAAATCTTAATTTATGGTTTATATAAATATCTCAGAAATGAATTACATTTAAATCAAGGTTTTTTGATGTAACTTTTCTACTACTACTTTAGAGATCTGCTTTTTCGAAATAAATTGTATCCTCGAAAAAATAAGTTATCTTATTCATATAAAATTATTTAACTTTCAGATTATGGAGTATTTTCGAATCATTATTAATTTTTTTGAAATAATGCAATTTCTAATATACGACTTTTTAAAATCAATGCGACGAAAGATTTCGAGATATAAGTTAAAAAATAGTAAGTAAAAAACTATGGTAAAATCGAATGGTTCATGTATTTTAACGTATCATGATGAAGTTATATATAGAGGTAAATTTTAGGACAATAATATCTATGCAATAGAGTAAATACCATGTTTTTTTTTATATTACTTACAATATTTATAGGGAATGGATTAAATTCGGTGTTATGTGTCTGCTTTAAAAACTGTTTTGAATAAAGATAGTGCGGAAAAATAATCCGACTAATAATCATTTCGATTTACAATTTAGTCTGAATAGTGGCTGTGGTAGTCAAATGGTTATGGTCAATGGCGTATCGTAGAATATTAGAGGCCTCTCTGCAAAGTAACGTTTTGGGCCCCTAGCTGGATCCTAAAAAGGGTACGTATTTGAGCTTAGAAGAACAAGCTTTGGAGCCCCTATAATCTTAGGCCTTCCTGCGATGCAAGAGGTGTACGCCACTGTTTATTGTCACGAACTCGTGGCACGGTTTCGAGTCCTGGTGCCACAGAAGACCCGTCGAGTAGAGCAGTGGCCCCCAACCTCCTGGCCTTGAATTGCTACCGATCCGTGGATCAAATTTTACAGGGTCGCCAGAGAAACATTAAATTATTTCGATTTTATTTACAGTGGTGTATTTCTTTTGAGTCTGTACGATTTTCCATGGAAATCACTTTATATTCCATGTTAAATCACTTTATATTAATTTTTTAGTGTAACTGTATTTTATTCTGAAGACATATTTCAATATACAATAAATTAAAATTACTTAATCAAAACAAAATAAAATATAAACAATGAACCCCCTCCCCTCCCTCTCGGTGTGCCAAGGTAAAATTATCAGCGTTGACCGGTCCACGGCGATGAAAAAGTTGAGTAGCACTGGTGTAGAGGAGATCGATGCACGTTAAATCTGTGTCCTACCGTTGGTGCGGTGTGGTAGTTAGGAAAGAAGGGAGTATCTCAGTTCATATGTCGTCCTCCTCAATTGACCTAGGATAGAAATCACGAGGTTCGTCGACAACAACCTTCGTATTGCTTTATAGTGTGACGTTAATATAACTCTTATTCATTCAGTTTGAATAGAATTCTGTCGTAAGGGGAAGAAACCTTGTATTTCACTTTAAAGTAGATATTTTCTCCCCTCGCATCGTGCTCAAATTTTATCACTTAAAACAGTTATCCGGAAATAACCGAGTGGCCGCGGTAGCCGAGTGGTATAGATATCGGATCGTGGCTTGCCTTGTCACGATTTCGAGCCCAATACCCCCAAAACCCCCCGTGTAAGGCAGCGATGCAGTTAAATCTGTGGAGAGCTGAAACCGTCCCCCCGTTGTGTGGTGTGGTAGTTAGAAGAGGGTGCCACCAGGTGTCGTCCACGTCACTTGACCATGGTCAAAATTACGTGGTCCGTCGCCAAAAGCCCTCGAGTAGCTGAACAGTGCGTCGTTAATAATCAATCGATCAACCGGAAATAACCGAGACATGTGAGTGTAGTAACAGAACAACATTTTAAGAATGCCTCGACCCAATAGTGTCTAGACGGTAAAATTAAATTCTTTCTAAATCGATTACAACAACTGAATGTGAATGTATTTTTGCAGAATACAATGAATATGTAAACTAGTACTTTTTTTTCAAGCAAAAATTTGTTGTGGTGCAACCAGGACACGATACCACAGAAAGAGAATTATTCTCCTATAAGTTTCTATATAACAAGTCCTTTTGGATAGTGAGTTCAAAACTTAATTCTACTAAAAACAAAACAGTGATAATATTGCACATTGGAATTATGGCCACGGTGCTTAGTAGTCTTTGTCTCGAGTTTGTGATTGATGTTGTCGAGTTGTGAGTTCGAGTCCCCCAACATTTAAAACTTTTTTTTTCAGTTTTAAATATTTTTTTTATTTCCTATGGGGCTATGGTTAGTTTTTTACTATTGCAGACCTAGTACATTCCATGGAAGATAGCTTCACTTTTTAGTGCGGCACCATGTACGTGGAATGCCAATCATCGCAATGTTATTCGACGCCCAGTTTCCTCACCAGAGGGAGACACCTGAACTCTGACGATGCGAAATGGTGCTTGGGATTTAAGTTTTCCGAGAATACACTAGTCAAACAGGCACTCCCGAGGCAGTGGCGTTACGGAACTTTGACCCTCCTGCAAAGTCGGGGTTTTTCTCCCCCCAAGTTGGATTTTACAAGGGTAGGTTGCGGCGGGTCGGGGTTTGGGCTCCCCCAGAACTCTGCAATTCTGCGGTAGCCCAGTGGTCAAGGTATCCGGATCAATTGGGCAGGCATGTCATGAGTTCGATCCCTGTACCACCAAGACCTGCCTTGTGGGGGAGCAATTTCACGGTTAAATCTGTCCCAGGCGGGGAAAAGTCCTCCCCTGGTGTGGTGTGGTAGTTAGGGGGAAAGACAGACAGAAAAATACCTCAAGTTTCATGGAAATTTTACATTATGACTAATACATCTGTTAACAATATAATGTTTTTAAAATTTTCAAAATAGTCATTGAATACTCTTTGTATACAATGAATACTCTATGTCTTTTGAATACGCGCAGGGATAGCTCACTTAATATTATGGTATAGGAGAAAAAACGCGAAACACATTTCATACCAGAAAAAATGGATCAACTCGGTTAAAAATGAGATGTATGATAAAAAATGTTACTCTCTAAAGGATAGTGAAGCCAGAATATCATATTATTTTTTCATTTCTTTTATGTCTGAAAAAATGTTTCAGATTCGAGTCCTATACTTTAACATTAACAAACTGAATGCTTACCCTATTGCACCAAAGATAAAATACAACAATTACAATTTTAATCATCTCAGAATTACATTGCAATTAATTCACAGGGAATAACAATACTTGAGGGGCATAAGAATAACACAGTTCGGTGTGGTGTGGAAATTTGAAGAGTAGAATGCCAACTCAAGTGTCATCATCATCATGTGGCAGAGACCAAAATTAAAGTAATACCCCGAACTTACGCGATAAGTAGTATTGAGGGATAACCGCGTAAGTCGGAGTATGATTTCGCATATAAATACGTATAAATTATTTTTAGTTAGAGATGGAGATGAAAGAAAATAATAATTTAAGGAAAAGAGTTTATTAAAATATTAGATAACTCAAATAAAAAAATCGCTAACCTAAGTTATTTTGATGTATAAAATATTTCTACTTCAAACGTGGGACTACGTGGGATTCGAACCCGCGAGCTTTGGATTAGAAGAACAATGCGATATCTATTGCGCTACAAGGACACAACGAACGATTTTCATTTTTATATATGCTTTTGGACTATTATTTTTGTTTGTTACTATTTATTCATTTTTCAATTAAGTTAATGAATTAATATTTGAAAAAAAAACTGTATTAACATCAAGTGTCATCCACTAGAAGTTTTAAAAAATGTATTTGAACTAGAATGGATGAATAGAATATATTTTATTAACGATTGAAAATTTGAGCAAGATATATATATATACATATAACTCACTCAAACTCAGTGGCGCAACACACCATGAGGGCCAGGGCCTACTGTGCCCATCCCAGTATACGTGACCATTTGGCGCTAAGGTGCATGAGCAGATTCCCCAATCAGGTGGTCAGTCTGAAGCGAGACCCCCAGTGTTTGTCACCAAGTAAGCTTGGTACTCATTTATAGACCCGTTACAGTACTGATGAAAGGCTGAGTCAACTTTGCCCAGCCCGGGAATAGTACTCGGACCTGTGGTGTGGAAGCGCGATACGCTACGATATATATATATATATAAAGGGAGAGAGTGAGCTAATAGTAGGAATTGAAAAAAAGAGCTGATCATTGGAGTCTATATTTTCTAAAACTTGTGTGTGTATTCCTTTCTCAATTAAACTGAGGCCTTCTGTCAAATTCCCAGCTGTCATTCGATCTTCTGAATGAACTGGGCCTAAAGACTCCAGATCTTCATATCTTGCTCTTGCTCATTCATTGTCAGCTCCTGATTGTGGGAATCCTGCAGTTTTTGAACGAAAACACTGTCCACTTCTAAATTTATTTGCTTGGCAAGATCAACAACTTCTTCAATCGCATTACCAATTTCACCATTTTTTTTCTCAAACAAAAAAAAAAATGAATCGACGAGATTTGTTAACCGCGTAAGTTGGGGTAGCGTAAGTCGAGGTATTACTGTGCTAAATTCGACATTGATAGTTTTGACGTTGCTTTAGAGTGCAATGTTGAAAAAAATAAACTAAAATAAGAAGAATATTTGTTTTGATAACTTTAATAAATCAAATAAATTGAGATTATAGTATAACTTAAGCATAATCTTTAAGACCAAGAAGACTTAATAAAGTAATTGTTGTTTTTTTTATGCATTCAAAAATTATTAATAACTTCAAAAAATAATGTAGCTGCATTAAAAAATATTAAATTATCCATATGTGCGAGTTAAGTAATAAAATGCTGTTGAAAATCAATTAAGGTATCTGACTACGTACGGGACCATGATGTTGCCAAAACGCACAAAAATTAATAGTTTTTCCTCTCTATTTAGATGAATAATAATTTTATTCAATTAGAAGAAGGTATTTTTACTACTGCCTTTGATGGCGAGATTGAAACTACAGTAGAACGTCGTTTATCCGAATCAATTGGGACCAGGCAACGTTCGGATAAGCGATTGTTCGGATAACCGAAGACTGAATGCGATCCATGCAGTATATGAAACCGGACACTATACGAATATTGAAAATCCTCACATGCGGGAAACATGCTTAAAAAAAAAAACAAAATAGGAGCAAAATGTCGCAATTTTACCTTTATTGTGGAAAATAATCACTTATTTTTCACTGTACAATTGTACACCTTTCACTGCAAAGTCTCTGAATCTCTTGAGCAGCAGTAGTTGAGTAGGATAGCACTCTGATTGTTGTTCGTACCACTCCATAGCTGTCTCTAACACAGAAAACGCGTTACCATTTGATGGACTTTTGCTACTTTCGTTGTTGTTGTCCTCGTCTTCATCCGTTTCATGTCCACAGAATCGGAATCTTCTTGCATGGAAGTCACAATCTCGTCATCATTTAGCATTTGAAATCCACAGTCTTCTGCATCGCATGCCATCCAGGTTTCTACATCTTCATCGCATTCTTGAAATCCTGGGATCACTTGGAAAAAGTCGGTAATCTCCTCCCTGTATTCGTCATTGAAGTCTTTTTCACCTTCTAAATCTGGCCACAACTTATTCCATGCATTTTTCAGGCTCTGTCTTTCGAACGAGTCCCACGCTTAGGCTAACATGTAGCAGGCGTCCATCATAGTCTTCAGCTCAAAACTCAACAAAAGAGCACGTATACACCCCCTCACTTGGAAACAAACTGACTTAATATTCTGCGCAGACGTTTACCAAATCTTACAACTGAAATTCCCCAAGTATCCCTGACCTTGGGTTTTCCCGTCACTTTTGGCCTCTCACGAAACAACTGTTGAGCATTACACTGTTCGAAAACGTATTCATATACAGTACATGTAATTGACAAAAAACACTGGTCCGGATATTTGACGCTCCGGATAATTAACGTTCTACTGTATTGCAGTAGCAACTATCACTAAGAAGCTCTGAGTTCAACAGGGGCGTAATCGTTTCAGACTCTGGATCGGCATTAAAAGCTTTATTTGAAAATTACCTCTATAATTCACAAAGAATTTTAAAATGCAGATTCTTCTTATAAAAGACTTTCCTCATAAAAATTCTTTTAATTAGATACCGGCTCATTGTGTCATTGCTGGGAATGAGCATGCTGTTTTTCTTGCTAGAAAAGGAGCCCTTGTGATCTAATGAACCACGAGAATTTCAACATTTAATTCCTTTTTCCTAAAATGGTCTTTAAATGTAATTTTAAAATGTAACCCGCTGAGATGTCGAAAGACAAGAACATTGGCAATCTTGAACTAGAACCCGTCCTGGGTTCCTGATGCTCCAAGAAAAGCTGCTGTAGTTCATTTTAGATTTTTGATAGGACATGACTGTCTGAGATCTCATCCCTAAAGAATTGGTATCGTCGACTCACCGGACTGTACTCTGTGTGACTCTGGTCAGCCTATGACCACTGAACATTCGGACGTGGGCCTTGCACTAATAAGTCTTAATTCTATCATCGAAAAATATTGGAGAGCACTTGCACTAATGGCCTAGGTGCTATTGTAGTGCGGGGCATTTGTAAAATAAAGAATAAATTGAATTACAATATTGGTATAAAGTTGTGTTTTAAGAATATTATTATAATAATAACTTGTTTAAATGCAATCTATTGGTAAGAAAATGAAAAATAAATTAATATTTTCAAAACATTTTCCTTTCATAAAAAATGCTTCTGCAGTAATATTTTGCCTATAAATATATAAAACATTTATACAAACCCTGAACCATGTTTTTTTAAAACTTCGCATTATTTCAGAGTTACGATCAATTAAAATATAATAACCGTATTTTTTTTAAAAATTTCTCCATTTTGATGTATTAAAATATATGAATAAATCCACTTCTAAATTATGTATTTCAAAAATCCTAGTTCACTCTGTGTGCTATATATAGACAAAAGCTATATATAGACAAAATATTGTTATTATGGAAGAAAGTTTCATAAAAGGAGAATATCTTGAAAATATGTCATTTTTCTTCATTTCTTACCAAATAATTTCTTTTAAATACTTTTTTATGTACTAGTACTCTTAAAATAATTTTTATATATATTCTAATTCAACAGACACTACGTATCAAAAAAAGTTATCCATTTATATGCTTTTTTGAAAATCACTGTTCTGAATGTGTAGTCAGTTGTCTTAAATGAGTCATTGTTGACAATTAGATACGTAAAGATATGTATTCTTTTCTTAAAATGTAATGTTATTTGATTATATTTCAAATTTTAATTTTATACGAAAATTATTTTATAATATTTTAATAAAGATTTTAGCGCATACGACTCAAAGAAGTACTCACACTGAAATGGAAAAGAATATTTATTTACAAATCAAAAAAAAAATGTTCATTGTACCGTTTGTGTTTATAATCACGAAGAGTTTTTCATCAATCAAATGAATAAAATATTCCATGATTAAGAATTATCTTAACTCAGAAATTAAGTTATTAATTGAAATTACACTTTTAAATTTTAATGTTAATTTA
>BMAV01002708.1:194644-214738 GCA_019973955.1 Trichonephila inaurata madagascariensis
ACGATAAACATAAAAATTCATTACTATATGTAAGAAAAATTATGCACAGAACCCTGTCTTTAAGAATGATTAAGAATTAATTAAATTCCATACACACTCTCAAAAAGGTATCTTAAGGTATCCGACTAAGTTCGGAACTATGATTTCAAAAAAGCACATAAATGGATACTTTTCATGATATTTAGTGTCACTTAGATTAGAATACATGTATAAAATTATTTTAAGGACATTATGACAAAAAAATTATTTACTTACAACATTTTGGCAAAAAATGAACTTAGAATAACCTTTTTTCAAAACGTTCTCCTTTTATAAAAAAATGCTTCTAAAATAATAATATTTTGCTTATATAAACTAAAGACTTTTCCAGAGAGTCTGAACAAGAATTTTTTAAAAATTCACATTACCACCCATTGAAATAATTAACGGCGTTTTTTTTCTTAAAATTTCGTCCCCTCTGTTTTAGCAAAATATGGATAAATCCACTTCTAAGTTAAATATTTCAAAAATTCTAGTTTAGCCTCTGTACAGAGGTCTAAGCTATATACAGGCAAAATATTATTATAGTAGAAGCATTTTTCATAAAAGGAGACTGCTTTGAAAATGGATCATTTCATGTTCACTTTTTGTCAAAATATTGTACTTAAATATTTTTTTATTGTAATAATATTTTTAAAACAATTTTATATACGTTTTCTAATCTAAGTGACACTAAATATCATAAAAATTATCCATTTATGCGTTTTTTTTTTAATTCACATTTCCGAACATAGTTGGATACCTTAATATTTTACTCATTTTTTGGTAAATTAACAACCAACTCACACATAATGTGTTGTATGAGCTGCTGTTCATATAGTCGTCTTAATACTCCTAGTCAGAAATACTGACATCCGTTTTCCTCCAGTTTTTATTAACTTCATTTCAGTTCTAAAAAGGTTTTTCACTTCACTTCGTAGATTGATTGATTGAATATTAACGTCGCACTGTTCAGCTACACGAGGGCTTTTGGCGACGGACCACGTAATTTTGAACCATGGTCAAGTGACGTGGACGACACCTGAGCTGCCCCTCTCTTAACTACCACACCACACCAATCAATTCGTAGATATGTGAGAGAAGTAAAGGTTTATTTTTTAAAAAAAAATAATAATTGCAACACAAAGCAATAAAAATCATAAATCATAAATTCCTGTAGATCCTAAATAAACACATTACACTTCATATTAATTCATTAATACTCATGGGAAACAGTGAATAAATGAAAGTTTTACTCTTAAAAGTTAATTTGTGAATCAACAGGATAATGTAATTGATAAACTCTCAAATTGTTGTTTGAATTCATTGCTAGAAATAATTCATAACTTGACACATCGCAGTCCAAAGTAAATTGATTGAAAATATGACATGTATGACAAGATTTTTATATTTTGATAAAGATAAGTGAGAGAGAGATAAATATAAGAAAAATAGTAATCGATATGGTTGATGTCCGCTAATATATATGTCAAGTGTAACATAACTTGTCCATCACCTTTCAAAAATATGTAATTTTATCACAAAACAATACACCTTATCTCATTCTAAAATATTTGGTTATTTCAAAGTTGATATTCAAGCAAAATGAATCACAAATGTTTGCTAAACTTTCGTTTATTCTTCTTAAAAGTCAAGTTCAGTGAAAATCGTTTAACACGAAACTGAAAGCCTTGAAATATTTTTTCGTGTTAAACGATATCGCTAATAAAAAAAACATATTTCAACAAAATTAAGGTAATAAGATTACATTTTATTTACATAATATAAAAAATTTTTAATTTAATCAATGAATTAATATTTGAGAAAAACTGTATTAACATCAAGTGTCATCCACTACAAGTTTTAAAAAAATGTATTTTTGAACTTGAATGGATGAATAGAAAGTGTTTTATTAACGATTGAAAATTTAAGCAAGATATATATATAAATATAACTCAAACTCAGTGGCGCAACAACCCATGAAATCTAAGGCCTATTATGCCCAACTCAGTATGCACGACCTTGGGCCTTGAGGTGCATGAGCAGATGTTCCGGTCAGGTGGTCAATCCGACGCGAAACCCCCAGTGTTAAGTTCCCAAGTAATCTTGGTACTCATTTGTCGACCCGTTGAAGGGATGAAAGGCTGAGTCAACCTTGCCCAGCACGGGGTTCGAACCTCGGACCTGTGGTGTGAAAGCGTGATGCATGAACTACTCAGTCACTGGCTTCATGTTTGGATATATTTAATAAAAACCAATGAAGCAAAACATTATGAAGACCATAATGAAATTTATTACAAAATTTTCAAGTGTTTTGAAGAAACATTTTTTTTTTAATTTTGGAAAAATAATCTGATTTTCTTTTCTTTCTTTTTTCCTTCTTTGCATTTTTTTTTTATCATCAAAATGTCAACAAATTGTTCGATGTCATTCGTTTTGTTATTCATTTCACCATTGGAGTGTGCGTTTAAATAACTGAACTAATTTTCATAATGTTCCTGACTTCGAATGGCGTGGGAACAGGAGCATTTCAATTTTGTCGTCGGAATTTGCATCTGAGTTTTGAACGAACTTCAAAATGTCTTTACTGCCATAATTGTTGTTCACGCCCTATCATCATCATCTAAAGCAACGAATTTTTTCAATAAATACAATACAACAGTCCAAACCGGCTGGTGTTTTCCGTATTTTGTTCTTTCCCAGGTGGAAAATCTTTTCGTGTTAAGAGAAATAAAATGCTTGAAAATGCATAGTAGTTTGTCGGGACCGTTGTATAATTTCGTGTTAAGCGTTTTCGCGTTAAACACATTTCACTGTATATGATAAATAAAGTTGAATATGGATTAAAGGAAATAAAAAAAAACCAAAGTGGACTTCATTAAATGCGTCAACTTAGCCCTTTGGCATGACAAAATAGGTTTTAGGAAGAAAAGTTGAAAGAGGATATTGATTGAAATCTAGTCAAAGTCGCAATTCAAATTAATTTGCCAATATTAATTACATCGAATGCATTTAGTGTTTTCGCACTAAAAGTGTGTTCTAGATGAATCAATGGGAATTTTTTTTTAAAATTGCTGACTTAAAAATTTCGTTTCTATATATTTAACCCTTTATCTACTAATGGTACTTATAAGTATCACTCACTTTATAAAATTAAATAGAATAACCATTTTTAAGAATACGCTGATGATACTTAGTAGAAATATTCTTTGAAATCCGCTCTTCCAAGATATATGGCAGCATGTGTTCTATGGCGAGTATTTTAGCGGGAAGGTGAATAGTTTTATAGCAGAAATTTTGCGTTTTCAGCTGACGGCGTTGTTAGCGGGTTGTGAAGATTGTCATTTTTGTTTCGAAAAAGTAGTTTATGCCAAAAGTTAAGTATCTTTTTTTTTCCTGTATGTTAATGAAGACCTTAGAAAACGATTTGACAATTTATTTTAAGAGAACAGTGCATATAATTAATTTTACAGTTGAATATCTTTAATTAATTAATTAGCTCTAACGGATTAAATTATCACGGTTGAGTATTTTTTTATGTATATCCCTTAATTTTTAATGTTTTTTTTATTTCTAATGACAGATTATGAACAGTTTTTACAGAATTCATGAATCTACCTTGTACATTCACCGAAAGCTGGTATCTCTTTTTAGTGCTGTGCCATATTGGCGGATACCAATCACCACAGGTAATTTTGACTCCCAGTTTACTCTCTAGAGGGAGGCACCTGAGTTCTGACGATGCGATCCTGTACTAGGATTTAATTTTGCCTAGAGCACCCCTAGGGANGGGTGCCAGCTCAGGTGTCGTCCACGTCACTTGACCATGGTTCAAAATTACGTGGTCCGTCGCTAAAAACCCTGAACAGTGCGACGTTAATATTCACTCACTCACCCTAGAACCCTGCCTCCCCCGCAATGCGAGGGTGTACGTTACGCCACTGCTTTGGGAATCTTTACATACCGCATAATCATACGACATGGGTGGTGTTGATTTTTTGCATCATGAAAATCCACCGACTTGATCCGGGGTCGAACCCGTAACCTTAAACGTACAAAGCCAGAGACAAACTAACTACGTCATCCAGCCGGTACAGTTTAAATATAAATGATAAAATTTCTATTACACTAAGTGTTATTTCTTACTGTATATTTTATGATGCACAAAGAATCACACAATTCTTTTAGTATATATTTTAAAAATGGAAAATATTCATTCTAAAGCAGAAATCTTAAGAATTTGTATAGTCTTCAGTGAACTGAATTTTTTTTAAAATTATGTTTTTAAAATTAACAAACCTTATTTTTTCAACAGAAATAATTTTCTCTTCATGATTTTGAATTGCCTAAAGCTATTCACATGCTTCATAGATATAAAAGAAACTTCGCTCTTGATACCTATTTTTAATTTCAAGAAGCAAACTAATTTGTTCATAAAATATTTTCCCTGGATGTCAACAGAACTATGAACAAAAAAAAAAACAACAACAAAAGAAAAGTAACCGTATTGAATTTTCTATCGGAAGCAGTTTTATTCTGTAACGGCCAACTCGTGGAGACATTTATGTTGCAAAAAAATGTATTACTGTTTTCGGAAAAAAGTGCATTTCGTCACGTTTCGCACGTGTTTTAGAAACCAGTGAATCATGGAAATTGTTCGAAACTTATCAAAAGCTTTTTGGAAGATTTTTATCAGTCTTGTGTGTTAAGTTAGACGTTAAAGTTGAAGTAAAATAAGATATGTGTGAAATGCTGTTTCCCTTACTACTCTTGTTTTCCCCTTTCCATCTTCCTAAAACTTTGGATTTTTGTATTTTTCTCATTTTAATTAGACATAAGGTTTTTATGTCTAAATTAAACTAAACTTTTACCAGTAATTAATTTTTAAGCGCTTTTGAGAAATTTTATATAAATTGGTAATTGTATAAAACTCGTTTGCAAGCTCCAATAAATTGTAGAAACATTCTCGAGAGAGAGTATATTGTACTGTGAAATACGTTTAACACGAAATCGCTTAAAACGAAATATCAGTTAACATGTATTTTTTTTTCTCTTAACGTGAAACGGAAATCGCTTAACACGAAAAAAATTTTCTTCTTGGAATGAACACTTAATGAAATGTTTGAGAAAGTTTATGTATTATTGGACACTCCCACTGTATTATCGGAAGAATTTTTTGTAGTAAATGATGATAATGTGTGTATACAGCCCAAATTATGGCAGACAAAGTCATTTTGGAGATAGTTTAAAGAGTTCCAAAAATCTCTCTCACTGAGGCAGATTCTGAAGACGGAAATGAAATGAATAATGCAACTCCCTACATCATTCGAAATGAAGAATATCATGAACAGTATGCTCAGTTATTGAGATGTACATTCCAATGGTGAAATGAATAACAAAATGGACGACATCAAACAATTTATTGACAATTTGATGCTAAGAAAGACAATGTAAAGAAAAATAACAGATTATTTTCCAAAAACTCGATAAATGTTTTGTTTTTCAAAAAACTTAAAAATTTACTTTAAATTTCATTTTGCTCTTGTGAAGGTTTTTAAGCTTCATTGCATTTTATGAAAAACATGCGAAAAAGTACATATCTGTGTAAATCAAATGTGCTTTAAAAAACCTAATTTTGTTGAATATAAGGTTTTTTTTTTTTTTTTTTTTGCAATATCCTTTAACACACACGAACAATATTTCAATCCCCTCAGTTTCGTATTAACGATTTTCACTGTATATGTTACCGTTAAAGCTGGAAAGCCATTAATGTTTAGATTACCTAGCTTATCTGCATATTAACTGATCTGCTCCGTTAAAGTGCGAAATAAAGAGTTTCCCACATTTTAACTGTGTAATATTCATAATAGAGGTTTCCGTATCATGTTATATAAAGTTCAAAAGTTTGTTTCTTTCATTTCCTTTCTGTTTGGAATTTTAATGGAAAATCTCATCCCCGAATAATTTATCCTAAGCCTTTAAAAACAGAATGATAGGGATAGTAAATGTATTCGATAAGAGACTCCTTGTGAAATGAATTATAAATTTAATGTTTTTGTTACTAATGCCATCTGATCTGCAAAGGCCAGATCGAGGCCCACGAAATTCATCATGGTAAAGGACTAAGTGACGCCTGTCGTTAGCCGTAGTTTTGAGCACCATACAGGTGTCAAAACGATTTGGCTCGATTCCGCCCCAATTTAGAGGGAGAACACTCTGGGGGTGGTCAGAGGCTTCCCGCCTCTCTTCCCCTTCCACCAACCACACGAGAGGACTTGCGGCTCCACGGCTATTTAGAGTACCCCCATTTACAAACATCCATGTCTTCTCCGGGATTCGAACCTAGTCCCTATGGCACAGCAGTCAGCGTCGCTAACCACTATACTGGATGGGCTACAATGATAAATTTAATTATGACGACTAGTGTCACTAATCCTTAGATTGCACTAATAAGTAAGCACAAGTGCATTATTCGTTTCCTTAATTGTACTTATATTTTAAACCATTTGATTATTTGTATTGTAATTTTTCATTTGATTGATGATAGATTCTATCAACTAATGTGTTGGTTGTTCAATTGTATCAACTTGATTTTTTAGATATCAAAATAAATAAATAAATGTCATTTAATTTAAGCGTACAGAAATGTTGCTGTGGTTCCAACTACGATCCTATTTTCCCGTTACTGAGTGCCTGGTAGGTAATGTGCAAATTAACGAGTGTCTAGTTGATAAGGTGCAGGTTATCTGGGTAATTCGCAGATTACCTAGGTAATTTGTGAAATAATATACCATATTTACTCGAATCTAAGCCACGTCTTTTTTCCAATGATAACCCTACTGAAAATCGGATGCGGCTTAGAATAGAATGGAAAAATATTCGTTGGATGGAGCAATTTACAGGGGTTCATGAATGAATTTAAAAGTATAAATGCTGGTAAAATAATTAATTATTCACTTCTTATTATTTACCATTCTAAACTTATTTTATTTTAATAAAATTGGATATCGAAAAACCATTTTGCACTATTTTTCATTTTCGACAAAAACTTGTTGAGAAGTTAGGGTTCGGCTTAGATTTGATGGCAGCTTAGATTCAAATAAATACGGTAATTTTCTGTTTTTTAAAGCATCACCTTAAAGTGCAGATTACCTAGCGAATCTACAGAAACTGATGTCTGCACCTTAGATGTAACCATATGCGTTAATTTTTCACTTCTGTTTTATGTATTTTTAAAAGCATCCTTTTGAAAATTATCTGTAATACATTTTAAAACAGTTTTCTAATCAAAAAAGGCTTTTGAGGTGGACGAGAAATTTCTCTTGGAATATTACAAAAAAGCTAGGGCGTATACAAAAGGATGGAGTTCATCCCCATATACCAACAAATTTTTTAAATTTTTAGCATAAAGATTATGCCTTAGTGCTTTAGTCCATGTCTTTTATATAAAAAATATAACACGCCCTCCCATATAAAAAAAAGAGTCTGTCTAGGATGCAGATGAACTTATGCTAAAAAAGTTGAAACTATTGTGTTATCTTGTAATTCCAGCTGTTCATGAATAATGCATTGATATGTCGGACAAAATAAGCCGTTATTGCAGAAATGCGTGTGATTATAGTATTATGACAGAAATACATATTTGGGGAGACTAAATAGAGGTAAAATGTGGTAAGATTTGCCTTGGCGTGAAGTTTTTGTTTAAAACAAGTTTTTTTCCCCTTGTAGTAGTAGATGTCTTGAAGTTAGTTTTTACTTCCAACCGTACCAAGATTGAAATGTTTTTTTGCACTTGTCAGTTGATGCATTTTCTTAGTTTATAAAAAATGGGATTTCAATAAAATCTAAGAAAAAGGTTAAATGTAGAATTTTTTAACGCGTGCATTTCTCTGTCTCTCTTTATCTCTTTTTCATTTCTCTCAAAATTTAGCGTTTTTGGGGGCTTTCAGTAGACTGAGTTTGTATCAAACATTTTTAATACTTGTTTTATAAAGGATTAATAAAGTATAAAAATTTATAAATTTAATGTTGTACTGTGCGTTGAGAAATTATAAGATCACTAATAAATCAGTGCGCTTCTGAAGAAGACATAATATGCTAATTGTAAGCGTGTGTATTTAAAACTGGTCGAGGAACCTTTTATGTACTAATGAGCTAAATTCTTGACGGTAACGGGTTGAATAAAATCACGTGTTCTCCATTGAATTAAAAACTGACATTAGACTTGTATTTACTGTTTTACTTGTAAAATTTAGATAAAATTTCGAATTTGATGGTTGGGTATAGATAAACACGTATTAAAATTCTTCTCGAAAGTTTTTTTTCAAAATTAAAAAAAAAAATCAAACTACACGTGTACTTTTAAATTAAGCGCATTTTGTTTATCTATGTGCGTCATTGCTGACAAATATGTACTTTTTCAAAAGAAAGTTTCTCTGTGAGTGTGCAAATTGTAAAAGCTGGCAACAGCAAAACGCATGAATTGATTGGCTGAAAACACGCGATTACATTTATCATGTGACTAATGTCGCCTGAATTTGCGAACTGACTGCCTGGAAATATGTGACTGCAGTTATGTGATTGTGACGTCACATGAACTTGGCCAAATGCAACTTCAAAAGAATTAACAGAAATTTTATTCAAATCTACTCATTTTTCTAAAAATTAAATAAAATATATGTTACAGAACCGATGGAGAAAATTAATTTTATATATCATATCAGAATGACTATATAAAACGCATAAGCTAGCATCTTTTGAAAGCGTTAAACGAGCGGAAAGGAGTTGGTTTTGATTGTTTTTCAATTCCTACTATTAGCTCGCACTCTCTATTTGTTTATTTATCTTCGTGGAATTTTCAATCGCTAATAAAATACATTTTAAAGCGCTCAGTTGAGCTGAAATTTTATATACATGATTATTTTGGATGACATTACGATAATTTAATTATAAATAATTAAAATAAATTGACTGAAACTAATTATTTAAAGAATTACAGATACAGTCAACTTGGCTTCATATTTAGCTACTTGGGTCGAAACTTTATAAAATTTTTCTCACGTTTTAAAGCTTTCAGTTGAATTGAAATTTTATATACACGATTGTTTTCGAAGACAATACGATACTTTAATGTTAATGAATAAAAATTAATTACCACTTAATGTTGTGATTCTGTCCTATGTATATACATATTTATATTATTTGTTACTAATTAATAAAAAGTAGCTAAAATATAGCTCTTTATTGATCTAAGTAGGAATTGACTCAAAAAAAAAATTTTTTTTTTTTACTTGTTCTAGCTTTATTTGAAGATGCTTCTGGGTAAAAAATTATAGGAAAGCAAAGTCAGAAAAAATTAATAAAACGGTGCTGGTAAATCTGAAAGAGAAATAACTACGTAAATGAAGAGTTCTTAAACTACCATTTACAATGACGTATACAATTAGAAAAGATGATTTTAACAAAATATAAAACGACCTGGTAGAATAAGGATTTTGACAGCTTTGGACGATCGACAATATTTTTTTACTGTCAACTAAAAAGAAAAACATCTTCAACTTCAAAAACTTCGAAATGTTTCAGCCAAACAATTCACATGTCACAGTTTGTAAATCTCCAATCAACTACTATTACAGACTTTGAGAACGTGGGGAAAATACAGCACTGTTAGTGAAACATCATCCAACTAAAAGACTTAAATGAGGCTTAAAATGTTCAGTCATGGGACGACAAGTGAAAATAAACTATATTTTTGATGAAAAAAAATTTAACTTGACAGTCACAATGACTACAAACAACTATTGGCGTGACTTGAGAAAATACCCGAAAAGAATGCTTCAGTCGCAAATATGGAAGAGGATATAATTTGTCAATAAGAAAACCTTTAGTTATGACGTAATGGGAAATTTACAACGAAATTTCGAGATGAATGCATTATGCATTATATCAAGTTATATACATTATCCCCTAATATTATATACATTATCCCCTAATATTATTAGGTGATCATGTATATAAGTTATATACATGATCCCTACCCTTTATTAGGTGGTACTAACTGGATATTTCTACAAATCACAATGAATTCGGGGTTTTTTTATAAAGTCAGTTTTAATTTCTAATATTTCGGGTATTATAATATAAGCGATTTAGATATAGGATGAGTAATATAAAAAAAAATTAAGTCAATTCCTACTTAGGTCATTAGAGAAAATTTTTATTTTAGTTACTTTTTATCACAAATATTACAATTAATATAAATATGTATATACATATGACAGAATGACAATATTAAGTGGCAATTAATTTTTATTAATTATCATTTAAGTATTGTATTGTCTTCAAAAATAAATGTATATATAAAATATAAATTCAACTGAAAGCTTTAAAACGTGAGAAAAATCTTATAAAGTTTTGACCCAAGTCGCTAAATATGAAGCCAACTTGACTGTATCTGTAATTCTTTAAATAATTAGTTTTAGTCTATTTATTTTAATTATTTATAATTAAATTATCGTATTATCACCCAAAACCATCGTGTATAGAAAATTTCAGCTCAAATGTACGCTTTAAAATGTAAGAAAAAAACCTTTTAAAGTTTTGACACTAGTCGTCAAAAGGGTCGCTAAGTCACCAAAAATGATGCCAACGTGGCTGTATCTGTAATTTTTTGAGTAATTAGTTTTGATCAATTAATATTAGTTATAATTAAATTGCCGTTTTGTCATCCAAAATAATCATGCATATAAAATTTCAGCTCAATTGAGAGCATTAAAATGTATTTTATTAACGATTGAAAACTTGAACAGGATATGTAGGGAGACAGTGAACTAATAGTAGGAATTGAAAAATGCCATTCTTAATCATAGTTATAATTTATAAAATTGAAACTTTTTTTAAGAATGTTTCCAGTTAAACTTATAAAAAAAGTGAAAAAAAATTCCTGTTTTGAATTATTAGCATACAATCTATAGAACCAATACATTCCATTAATTGGGCTTGACATTTATTTTTACTTTTCCAGCTATGGAATTTTGAGGCAATATTTTTTTCCCCCTTTCTTTGATACTACAGTCGAGTTATTAGATATTTCGTATTCTGGAAGAGTTTCGCAATTAGCAGACTTTGAATTGCGTTCGTAGATATTCCTGAATACAAGATTCTATTTTTAATGTTATAACTTGGTTCTGGATAAAATAGTGATGAAGGGCATGGACACTTAGCCGGCGTGTCGCGGGGTCGAGTCCTGGTGGCACTGAAAACCAGCCGTGTAAAGGGAGCTGATGCAATTTAAATCTGTCGAGCTCAAAGTCCTCTCGCTGGCGTGATGTGCTAGTTTGGAAGGGAGGTACCAGTTCCAGCGTCTTCCCTGCCACTTGACCGAGGTTCAAAATTACGAGGTTCGTCGCCAATAGCACTCGTGTTGTTTTGTAGTGCGACGTTAAGAAAATTCACTCACTCACTCTGGATAAAATAAGCTTCCTAACAGAAAATATTCTTTTGTGAAAGCCTGTCTTATCTTTCTACCTAAATAGTTTCTTCACCTCCTTTTGAAATTTATGGGCTGTTGTCCGTTATTTAAACTTTCGGTACTTACGTATTATCGCAACAATCGCTTTCGTTCAAGATAACTCACCAAGTTGGCAACCCCAATTTCCTACGTGTCGTACGCGCTGAATTGGCAACCAAGTGCTTCGTTTCATATAATGTCGCCCCAATAGGTTGCGATAATACGCAAGTACCAAACTTTATTTCCGATAACGGCATAAATCGAGATCTTAGTGAATATTAAATTTTTTAGTTCTTGAAGTTAAATTCTATTCTTGAGCCGTTTTTAACTGCATAGTGTTGGATATTTTTCTGTATTTATTAACGATTCGTATTTTAATGCTCTTTATACAACCGTAGGTGATAAAGCTTAACCCTTAACTTGGCAATTTTTTAAATTTCAATGAAAAAATTATATTAGTTCTCAAGTAATAATTAAAGGGAAAAATATATTTAAAAAAATTAAGCTGTTTTAAATTGAATTTCAGTCATTTTTTTGTTTGTTTGGTGCAGAAGTGCAACATAGCGCAGTAGTGCTGTAAATTACAAAACTTTTTTTTATATGAGGATTTTATTATTCATCATAAAATGTTTATATTTCTTACCTGGTAATTTATTCAATAAACAAGAGGAAGCATAAAATATAATGGATTCTTTTTATAGCAAAAACACAGTTCTTGAGGCATCAGAGATTTTTTATAATTGTTGTGATTTCTGAAAAAAATGTACTTTCATTTAGAGACAAAATTAGCATGTATTTTGGTGCAGTAATCTTTTTTTTCTCAGATAAGTGATTTGTAGGTAATTAAAAAAATATTGAGTCTGTTAAATTAAAATAAATCATATGTTGCAGAAATGCAACAGTGCAAAGTTAAGGGTTAAGCGGACATCTTCACACACAGCCGTCTTTCTAAAGTAGTTTTATAAATAATCTTATCCGAATCAATGTTATTTTCTTAAAACTGATTGTCCCTAAAAAATCAAAAATCGAAGAGGTATTTGATATTCAATATTTTGCCTTCATGTTCAAAATCTTTCCTATTTTCTTTTTGGGGGAAGCAGCCATAAACAAAGTTGCCATTTAAGGAAAGACTTCGGCTAGATATTTTGCCAATTGATCAAATTAGTTCGTTTTTTTTTTTTTAAATCGGTATTATTTATTGCCTGTCTAGTAGTGTTCTTTACATATTTTGATAATTTTTTTCTGTTTGTGAATAAAAAATGTTAACTCTATAAACAATTGAAAAAAATTAATGTAGTAAGCCTTTAAGCAACATTGAAATAGATTTTAAATTATTTACGCTTCTGAGCAAAAATGCTAGTAAAGGTTTGAAACATTTTTAAAAGAATTAAAATAGACTTGGATATAAAGTAACTTACCGCTATATATTCGTACTTCAATTTCCAGTTTCTACAATGCCTTATTTCAAAATGAAACATTCATATTTTATTTTTAAAAAATATTTTTTGGAACTGGTAACGGACATATATATTAAATATTAATAAATTTGTAAAAATATATACGCATTTATGTTAACAGCAAAATAAATTTTTAAACGTATAGTAATTATAAGGCTTCAAGATGGAAACTTTTACAAATATATTAAATGTTACGCACGAAATGTTTAAACAACTTGTGCGAAAAATGAAAAACATATTACTGCTTATGTTTATAGATCAGATTAACATAAGAATTCAATTAATTATCTTAAAAAAAAGACATATATATATATATAGGAATATTTCATGTAAAGCGGTTTCACCCAGTGTTGACCCCTCTATTGATTAATGAATTTCAATTAATACCGATTAACTCACTATTGTATGATTTGGAAAGATTTTGCGTCTAAATATTCCCGCAAAAATAATCCTAAAATGAATTGATCCGTTTATTGATCAAGGTCAAGCATAATGATTAGTGCGGGCGTATGTACCAACTCGAATGTCGTGAGAAAAGGCTCGAGGCAGGGGTACAAACCACGAAGATAACTTACCTTCACTCTTTATGATAACTTCATCACGGTCGCTTCGGTTATCTTGTTATCGGATTCACGTCATACGATTCGCTTTTTTTTTAAAAAAAATTATTTTATTTAACGTCATATGTTTTAACCATTAAGAAAAGAAAACCTGATACCCTAGTTATAATAAAACCAAAAGTAAATTGAATGATAGAGAATAAAAATTGAAAATTATTAAAATATAGGAGGAGGACGAATTACATTACCCAAGGTATCAAGAAATCAAAATTTATTTAATGATTTGAATTGAATAATCCTATAGAACAACGGTTCTTAAACTGTGTGAGATCCAGAGGTCCGTAGGGGGGCTTCTCATTTGATGTTAAGACTAATAATAAGTACATATACCGTCTGAAAAGCGTAGAACCAGATTTGAGACAGCAGATTTCAAATATTACAACTGATATAACAGCACTCATAAAAGAAATGCAGCACAATCCTTCTCATTAAAAATTTGTGATTAATACAGTCGAGTACATCATTTATTAATTTAAATTTAGTATTTTATAATATTTTAAATAAAATGTTTACTATTTTCTTAAAAAAAAAAAAAAAAAAAAAAGTTAAAAAGAATGTACAAGTAGCAGAAGTGGTCTTAGGATTATTGAAGAACCTGTAAATCTCTCAGTTATGTGTCAGGAGTCAGAGAGGGGTGTTCAAAATCTTGGAAGTCTGCGATGTCAGGCTGATAAATAAAAGGGGGCTGCGTCGACCGGAAGTTTAAGAGCCGCTGCTGTAGAATAATTCGCTGACACAGGAAGAGCACGTGAACACGTTGAAAAAAAAAATGATCCAAATGAAAAAAGGAGTCTTGGTATAAGCCAAAAGGTAGAAGAGATATTCTGTGTTAACTGCATGAGGATAAAGAAAAAATGGTACAAAATACTGGTTTTTTAATTAAGAAAGGGTTTTTGTTGTTGTTGTTGTTGCACCTTATTTTAGCGCACACTTTTTATTTAACGCCAACTTGATGAATCTATCCTCATCTTAAATGGAGGTCCAAAACAGAAAAATGAGTTGTTGGTGCAATTTGGCACAATTTGTTTTTTTTCCTTCGCAGAAGGTGTGGACTTCACTATGAAATCAATAAAAGCATTGCTATTTTTTTTTTTTTTTTTAGTTTATCATTTTTTTTATTAGTTTTAGGTAAATTTACAAATATTTTGTTTTAACAAAATTTAATGAGAACGAATTATTCATTTTCCTATATTAATAGTAAATTAGTAGTAAGCACAGATTAATAGTAATAAGTAGGGTGTGTATTTTTGTATATATAATTTTTCCAATTTATATGTTGCAAACATAACTTAATCTTTTTTTAACACAAATACAGGTGCATCTATTCTATATTTCTATTTCCTTTTTGGGTAATAATAGTTACTTTTAATGTTTAATTTTTTGTCTTTAACAACTTTTTAATACTTTTGATGTGCACTTTTCGAAATGAAGACAAATGTGTTTCGGATAACGTGTATTCCGACTAAAGAAAATAAAGCAACCCAATCGTAAAATGTTGTCCGGTAATTGTACCCATTAAACACCAATGCACATTATAACATAGATCTATATCTCGAAAATTGGAATTTAGTATTCCCGTCACTAAAAGATCTCGCTTCCTTCTATCACTATTTCCGTCATCTACTTTTTCCTGATGTCTTTCCTCAATTCCATGATTTTAAAGTTGGCCTTCTAGAAGACCAGCACTTTTGGCAAGAGGCGTAAAAAAAAGGAGCCATCTGTCATACTAAGTGTGTAACATCTTTTTTTTAAAAGAAAGCTTTCACTATTTACCTGTTCATTTTTTACTTTTATCACCTCGAGAAAAATCGCTCAATGAACGAGGAAAATTTTTAGTGGAATGTTTTCTGGTTTTGTAGGTTTAGTAATCAGTTCTGGAATTCTAATGACATAACAGATTTTTGGAGGAAAAAAATGGAATTATTAAGCGGATTAAAAACGTTTTTATCGGAAGTATGACATAAGAGCTGTTTAGTAATTATGAAAGCGCAAAGGTTACAAAAAAAAAGAAAAATTAATATTTTTTTTCGTAAAAAATAGATAAGGCTAATTAAGGTTAGTTGACTAAGTTATTTCTGCTTGATTTGCTTATGGATTATTTCTGACGCATTTTAGATGGGGAAACGATTGTAAAAAATAAATTTTTTTTTTATCAGTAACACAATAAAAATTTTGCTAATTTAAATTTCCTGAAAAATTATATTTTAAATTGTATTTTAAACTGTATTTTAATACATATATATTTTCCGTATGAGAAAATCGATGAACACAGAAATTATATTAAGCCTTATGCTATTCTGGCTAATTCAGCTAATGCACATTTTACATGGAATTAAATCTGACCATGAAAATTTCCAGTGATATAACTGACCAGTGGTATAACTTTAATCAGGGCACAAGAAAATCTGTTAAATCTAATAAAAAAAATAAGCATGTAAATTGTTTGAAAAATTCATTTATTTAATTCAAAATGTATTTAAAAAATGTAATTTCTAAATGTAATTAAAATTAATAATATCGTTCAGTGAAAATATGTTTGGCTGTTCATGCATTTAAAATCGGTGAAAGCACGTGTATATTTGATGAATTGCTTCAACAATCTCTGTATGTTAAATAAAAAAAAATATTCGATAAATACTTGGTGAATTCTAGAAAATGTAATATAATTACTTCCTTTGCGGCTAATCGTCAAGGATAAAACCTTTCATCCGGTAAAAAAAAGAAGCTAAAAATTTTTAAATAACAATTGAGCGGTTTGAAAAAGAACAAATCTACCTTGTCTGGAAACAATTAATTATTGCGGCAACTGAACCGTTACTTACTATTTATTTTTTACTAACATAACTCATACTTTTTTTAAATGTCCGTTATAATTTTGAGGTAGTTTCTGCTGGGAGCTTCTGGTATCTTTCTTTATTTTATTATTGATCAATATTTTTTCTGAAAGGTGTTAACTTTTAACCTTGGTTATGCAAATCTTTGTACTTCTAGAACAATGTAAAATACTTAAAAAAAATTCTTTTTTTTAAAATTTTTTTCTTAGAAAAATTACCCTGATTTCGTTAACTTGTGGTAATAGGAGATTGATACCCCACGCGCTGGGGGTATCATTTCTTCATCATCCACGCGACATATGTTATCTTAATTTATATACAATAAAACAACACTAGTCTAGGAGGCTTATGATCAGGAGAAATGCGACACAAACCGTAATTCTGACAAATAGCGCTGTTAACCACTGAATCTATATTTATAGATTATTTCCTAACTTAATAGAATCAGCTCTCTAGTCTTAAAGCTTAATCAAGCAGTCTTACCGCTCTTTCCTTGGTCCTTATAACGTCAGTATGTTCCTCGATCCGACTTGCTCCGCCTAAGGGAATACTTTTCTGGTCTCGGACCACTTATTACTCAGCTTCACTGGCACTATTAAACCGACTCACAGAACTCATAGAATACACTAAGACTCTTCTCCTAGAACTTTACCTCACTTCACTTAGCTTTACTTAGCGCCTCTAGCGAATACTGACGTTCCAATATGTACAATACCTAATCTGCATAACCACACTCTCTTTTTGGGTTGGTTGGAAAGAATTGCCATTCTGGCCCCAAAGAAATCCCAAGAGGATTAATAGAAGTACCGATAAAACACCGTCACAGGAGGTCTATATTTACTAAACCGCAAGTTAAGTGAACTATGAGTGACTGCATTAATATAAATTGAGCAATAATATGAGTGTAAGCATTGACACGAATTTTCACTACAACTCCAATTTAACATGAAGAAGAAAACCCTTTTATTTGACGCTTTAGTAATTCAAAGAAAATTTACTTGACTTCAACAACCAATCCTATAAAGGATAGTCCATCAATGGCTTTGTTTACAATTTTTTTCGACATTATTTTTAATTGTTACAAAAGTCCTTTTTAAAAAGAAAAATCTTTAAGCCGCAGTCGGCTGATTATATGATGAAGGCAAGCAGACAAAAAGGGGCAATTACACAAGATTTTTGCTTTTATACCGGCAGTGCAAGCGCGGTATTATTACGTAATAGTGGTTCTGATTGGATAGAATGGGCGGGACAGGGATTTCGGACTAACCAATTACGATTAAGATTACAATGTTATTTTTAAACAAAGAATTAAAGTTATTTTAAATATTAGTACAAAGAGTTAATAAAAAGGATACTAGTGGCAATTATATATATATATATACCATATTTATTAGAATCTAAGCCGCCATCGATTCTAAGCCACGCCCCAAATTCTCAATACATTTTTGTGAAAAATAAAGAATGATGTAAAATGGTTTATTGATATCCGTGTAAATACCGTAAAATCCGGCGTATAACGCGCACTTTCGACACAAAAAATGAGATCGAAATTTAAGGGTGTGCGTTATAACTTAAATATGATAACTTCAAAAATAAAAAAAGAGAGATGATCATAAGAAAAATTGAACTTCCACACAGATTGGAATACTATATTTGAAAGAAATGACATGCCTGATGAAGTTAAAGGGTTTTGATTCTAATAGTATACTATGTTTTGAAAATCGTGGGATAATAACTTGAATAAATTATTTAAAAACATAGGAATATTGTACACGTTCACTTCTGGTCCCTTTGTAAAAAAAGGGATGCGCGTTATACGGGGAATATACCTAAAATTTAAAAAAAGCAGCTTGAAAGTATGGGTGTGCGCTATACGCCGGATTTTACGGTAATTAATTTATTTTACCAGAATTAAAAACTTTTATATACATACATAAACAAGTAATTGCTCCAACCGTCAACATCATGTTCAATTTCTTCCATGCAACGAAATGTTCCGTCATCCATTCTAAGCCGCACCCGATTTTCAGTAGCATTTACATAAGGGGAAAAAAAGTGCGGCTTAGATTCGAATAAATGCGGTGTATATTGTGTGTGTGTGTATGTTGGAAATAGAAAGAAAAGAATATATTAATGTCTACTCTTAGCAGAAATAATGTCATCCGGACAAAAAATTACTATTAATTTTATAAAATGAAAAATAAAAGTTATGACATCACAATATGTCTAGAAGTGATATCACAAGTGATTGCTTATCAGAAACCGCGTGTTGTTGAAGCACATGTTAATGGTGTCCAATTACCTTTTAATAAACTGAAGTTTAAATCACTTGCGCACATTCATTTATGTGAATCTATAAAAATATTTGCAATCATGTACCTGTATAAAATACTTAGCTGTTATAAAAAAAAATGTGGAATATATTTATATTTTATAAGGCTTCTCTCTCTCTCTTTGTAGCTTACTGGGAATTGAAATATAAATTGTAGAATTACTAGGGGAAAAGTTAACCTTAATGATATCTAGCCACGGTATCCTGATTGGTTAAACAACATCTTAAAATTCAAGAAATTATGAGTATTAATTTTTAAATGAGACCGAAATTTTCAAGATTAACACGTTGGAAAAATTAACATGCATCTTTGGGAGTCAAGGTTCTCGCGTGACAGGTTGAGAAAATTAGAAGAGTTCAAAATCAGTTCAAATGTTATTCTCGCTTTTTGGATTAGTTCAATATTATGATGCAGCCTGATGTGTAATTTAATCCAGATGTTAATTAAAATTAACCATCCATACTGAACCTTAATATTTTGTCGAAGACTGTGCAAATAATATGGAACTTTGTTTTTGTGAGAAAAGCGTTGCATATTTATTACATAAATTTATGCTTAATTTTTTTTTACCATTATAAATTAAACACATAGGAATTGTACGTTTAATTCATTTTGAGGTAATTCAAGAAGCCAAGAAATTTTAATATTGGATTGCTGTTGAAAAAAAAGATGGAACCTGTAATCTTCTCAGGACAAATGCCGATTAATGCCTTTTCTTTTGAAGACATTTGGAAGAATTCTCACAAACACAAAATATTCTTTTTAATGCAGAAATATTATCGTTTCTTATCCGGTAGCTATGAGATGATAATTATGTATTTTTGTGTAAGATATCGATTATATTTGCAAGAAAAGTTAACAGTGTTTATCTTAATGTTTATCTAGCTTGCATAGAATGTTAATACAAACACTTGTTGCCACTTACATTTTTTTTAAATTTCATAATGAAACGGAAAAGCTTTGATAAGATTCAATCACGTGGTGTGCTGGTGTATTTTTGAATAAAATATCCTTTCGTTTTGAAATGTGTTTGTTATGTAACAATCATGACATTCGTTAGGTAGAAGTAAACAAAATTAAACGAAATAGATGTTAATGTACCTTTTTAACATGTAAAGATACAACTGCCAAAGAATTATTTATCGATTATCAATCTATTCTACTGTTTACATCGGTTAAAAAAATATAAAGGTAAATAACGATGACGAAAATACTGAGCATAACATGTTGTATTCGAATGCAAGCCATAGAAATTCACTTTCGTAATGCTGCTTAAGTTAGACGGCTTCTGGGAAAAGAACAATGAATAAATACTTAAACCTA
>BMAV01002708.1:215376-228784 GCA_019973955.1 Trichonephila inaurata madagascariensis
AAGCCACAGATTTGAATCCTTCACCAAAGAGGAATAATGTAGAATTTTAAAAATTGCTGTGCAAAGCCTCAATATCTTTATATGATATGTATATTTGAAAGTGAAGTTTCAGTTCGGATGTCGTATCTATCATCTCAACTTAATTAGAAGGTGGAACACTTGTCAATACTTTATGTATGTAATGCAAAATAAAACTATAATTTCTAACCATATTAAAAATCGGACCTTCTTATTTTGTACTTGTATAAGGCAAAGCATTTTAATTTATTCTAAGCTTAAATACGATATTTCACAGTTCAAAATGTATAAGAATTTGTTCTGGAAGTGAAATGTCAAAGTTTTATAAATACACTTTTCCTACACATATATATTTCATTTTTAATAAGACTGACAATAGACTTTTATGTCATAATGATACGGAGATCATCGAGATATTGACTGCGTCTCGATAAAGAACGAAGCTTAGTGTAAAATGCGAATTCCTGTTATAAGTCATGACCATTTATTTCACTATTTTTTTAATATAAGGTTTGGTTTGCAAGGAATTTCACGAAATTGAACGAAATGGTAAAGCGAGGTCATTATATCAATGAATATTCGTTGTGTGGAATTTATCACCGAATATTCCATTATCAGTTAGTTCTTTGAAAAAAGCGAAGGAAGATTTTTTTCCTTAAAGCAAATATTTTTATTTGCCTTGCATTTTTTTTCTTCTTTGTATATTTTTAATAAATAAGGCTTTCTGGAGATTCTTCCGTCCAAAATTGTGATTCGTAATCGAGAATTCGATCCTCGTGAAGTGTAAGCTATTAAATATACTTTTTTGGTATCGTTTTGTTGCTTTGTAACAAAGTACAAAAGATTTTACCTTATTTCAGCTTTCCTTAGGTGAAAGAACCTTCCGCAAAAGAATTATATAAATTTTTAGGTATTAAAATAAATAAAACACACACTCACAGAGAAGATATAACAATAAAAAAATTTCAAACACTCCCCCCCCCCCCACACACAGCAAAGCTGAACTATACACAAAGTTTAATGACAAAATGTACTAATTAGCTACTAACATGTGCCCATGTATCTCATTTTCTTTACCAAGCGTTTGATTTAAATGAAGGTAATTTGAGTTGTGATTTGGTGTTTAGTGTTTTAAATAATCATTTTAATCCAAGAATTAATCGGTCAACCTTTAATAATTTACTGAGAGATAAACATACTTAGAGTTAAGAATATTCAAAACTATATTAAAATGCATTTACATATTGGGTGAAAAATCAAAAAATTTACAGGAATCCAATGAATTCTTCCCTTTACCATTTGTAGCCACAAAAATGATTTTGCAGCCTGTCGTGGGAAGTAATATGGACGTTATAAGTTACATTCATCTGCGTTTTACAGCCCTTACGAGATGTTCAAAATAGAACAATATATTAACTCAAACGGTATCTTACCATCTGACAAGTGTAACGCTTCTCATTCACTCTCATAAGGTAATTTCTTTGTAAGACATGTCTTGTCAAATAAAGTGCATTTGGTGTGCAAAAATTATGCTCGAAGCTGAGAAATTATCACCACAACGAACCTAGAGGACGAAACAGAAGGCCGGCTAATGTCAAGTATGATAGAGCTTGTATACACGTGCAGCTAGACTTGATGAAACAGTATCAGTTTCAACGACGTCAAGTTGGTGCTTCAGTATGATATATCCAACAGTTAATCCTATAATTGACACTTGGAAGACTTGACCAGAAGATCGAAGTGTGATTAGATTGAACGTGAAAGTTGGAAACACTCACAGAATCGTTTCAAGAATTTGTAATCATTTCTAAGTACTGGAACTACTATCTAAGGGTTCAGTCGTCAGTGGCGTAACGCACACGTTCGCATCGCGAGGGAGCCCCTAACCTAACTTTTCGGGGGAGGGGGTTTCCAAATATTCACCGTTACGTCACTGGGTTCAGTAATGGTCGCCTTTAAGCAGCCACGTCGGTGGATAGTATATTGTTTGTTATTGTCAGACAATGAATTAATCCTGAGATATATATATATATATATATATATGTGCAACATATTGGGGACGACTGATATTGCAATGACATTTTACTGCAGAAGGGTGGACGGACAGTATAGTATATGCCAATTGCACTTGCATATCGGAAATATAAGAACCTGTGATGCCGGAAATATAAGAACTTAACAGATCAACGATGGGATCTGTGACGGATCTATTTGCATACCTTCTTCTAATCCTCTTGGAAATCTTTGGGCTATCAATATGCGTTTATTCACGACCAACCCTTTTGAAGAAGAAATCGTGATATTGAAATTAAGTCTACTATATATATTCAAAGTTTTCTAGCTATCAATGAGGAGGAGGAGAGAGAACGTGGTGAGATAAAATGGATTGCTACTGTGATCACAGGCATTATAATATTTTATATATTCAAATAATTGATAGAGGAAAGATTTAAAGTGGATATTGATCACTATAGTTGAATTAATATTAAATTAAGTAGGATAGTAGATTTGTGATCCTGTGATAAGGGGATCGATATTGATAGTCTCCTTGTAATTCGTGTATCTTGCTATTAATCCACATTTTGTCCATATTGAGAACATCTCTTCTAGTTGAAATTAATTGAATCATTGTGAGATCAATGAATAGATTGTTTCTGATTATGGTTAGTGTTTCTTCCCTTCCTCCCACATCTCTGGGTGGGCAAGACAGAGGGGTGAATCCCTCACAGATCGAGTACTCTTTACGGATGAGAGCAGATTTATAATCTGACTAGTGATGTATCTTATATATCTAAAGGCCAGTGGAGCACACAAGAATTTTCCAAGGCTGGGTCCAGGGTCGAAAGTCCACCATTCTCGTATCATGCTCCAATACGCTACCCAACATATGCTCTTGATTTTTTGGGGGTTTCGAGGACAAAAAACAGTAAAAAATTAGTTATTGAATAAATATTTAGCATTAATTAATAAAATTAATTATTAAAACAAATGTTTAGTTAAATTTTGCGTACTATAAACGTAGGATTATAATCAATCGAAAAAAATCAAGTGTTTGGGGGGCGGCGCCCGGACCCGGACCCCCCCCCCCCTTGTGTTCGTCACTGATAGAAGCAATATATCTCATTTTGCCTCAAATTCAACAACAGCACTTTCCCTTTTCTATTTTAATGGGTTGAAAAGTTCCCCTTATTCTTACCAGTTCATTAATTCGAATTCAAAAATTTGAAGTTTTCCTTATAATATTATAAGATTATGTAAATATCTTTTTTGGTAAAAATAATGAATTGTAGAATCCTCTCCCCAATTTTCGAGAAAATGCAATGTGCCCACACTTATGCCCATCCTCTTTTACAGTAAATCACATTCGCGCGCACACACTCTTTCTTTTGGTTTCTTATTTTAGAATATTGGATATTGTTCAAAGATATGTTATGATTCCATAATTGCTTAGAGTGCGCTTTAAAATAGTTATGAGGTATTTAAGGAAATGTAATGCTATTGTAATATTCAACAAACAAAAAGACAAAGTAAAAAAAATGTTCCCCTTTAACGTCATAATAGAAATTGTGCGTTTTCTATATTGATTATATTTTTACTCTTAATTTTTTTTTTTTACTTTCACTTCTTCCCTGTATTATGCTGATGATTAAAAAAAAGCTCGAGTATGTTTGTTTCCTAATTAGATAATCATAGCAGTTATTGGAGCGTAAAAAAGGGGAAAATATGAATTATTGCACATTTAAGTCATTTAAGAAATTATGAATTCAAATATGAAAACGCAACAATGCATTAGTTCGTATTTAGTACAGGTTTCGTTGACAACTTTATCTGCAGTCTATCGAAACATTATCTCTCTCACAAAATCTTTGTTCTCTGAAAAAGTTTCACTTAGACAGAAAGATTATTTCAATTAGAAAACATAATTTATACCGCGGGAAATGGTTTAAGATTATTTTTAATGAGGCTTTTAAATATATTGAGTACTTTTAGCGAATATTTTCGTTGCACACATTGCTCATTTAAGTGAATTTTATATTAAATGAATAATTTAAATAAGACGCAAATTTTTCATCTGATTGCGTAATGTTTTTTACATGATTATTAATTTTAATTCTTTTTCTCGAATGAAAGGAGAAAATCGTTCTGAATTATCAAAAAAGTGTAACTCAAACCAAAGGACTTGCAACTATGACATACATCTTTATATTTAGCCACTAGATTTTTTTTCTTTGATTTTGTCTTTGCATTGCAATATTTTTACATTTTTGTCTTAAAATTATTCTCACACAAATTTTAAGAAGACGCATTTGAGCTATGTTGAGTGCATTAGTTTACTGAACGTTGTTTTATATTTTTTCATAAGTATAGAAATTAAAGCCTATAGATATTTAATTGCTTTAATTCAAAAATGATCCCTTATTACTTGAAGTGGAAATGTTTGAACTGTATTTAATATCTTATACAATATTTTTTTAATTTAACAAAAAACCAACCAAAGTTTTTGTGAATTTTTACTAATGTTTTTATAGAAATAGAAGACTTTTTGTAATTAATTTTTTAATTCTTGTTTTAAAATGCTACTTCCAGAGACATTATGCAATCTTTTTTACGTTTTATTTAAATTTTTTTAAAAAATTTGCAGTTATAGACTGCCGAAGGAAGTGTAAACTTTGAAATTTCATAATGTTTGAATTAGAATTATCAACATCAATCCTGTTTTCACATCTATTGATACTCCGAGCAACAATTATATGCATGTTTATATGGTTTTTTATTATTCAAATATATTACGGACTGTACAATATCATGACAAAATATAAATACAATTCAATTGAAATAACAATTTATATACAATCATATTATTTATGGATAGTATTTGTATTTGCTTAAGGTATCCGGCTATGTTCGGAATTGTAGTTTTGTAAAAGCGTACAAGCGAATATTTTTTTTTTAATGTTAAGTGTTTTTTAGATCAGAATACGTGTATAAAATTATTTTAAAAATATTATTATAATAAAAATAATTTAAATGTGCAATATTTTGGCAAAAAATGAACTTAGAATTATTTGTTTTCAAAATGTTCACCTTTTATGAAAAATGCCTCTGTAAAAATAATATTTTGCATATACATGGCTGACTTCTACAGAGAGCCTGAACTAGGATTTTATAAAAATTCACATTATTTTCAGAGTTACTATCAATTGAAATAATTATCGGTGTTTTTTTGTTAAAAATTCTCCACTCGGATGTATTAAATTATGAATAAATCCACTTCTAATTTAAATATTCCAAGCATCCTAGTCCAGACTCCGTACAGAGGTCTGAGCTATATATAGCCAAAATATAATTATTATAGAAGCATTTTCCATAAAAGAAGACTGTTTTGGAAAATAAATAAAATTCATTTTTTGCCGAAAAATTGCATTGAATAAAATTTTTACTGTAACATTATGCTTAAAACAATTTCATACGTGTATTCTAATCTAAGTGACACTAAATATTAAAAAAAAAATATTCGTTTTTATGCTTTTGCAAAATAACGGTTCCGAACGTAGTCGGATACCTTAAATTTCAATGTACTTGATTTTTAACATTATTTTAATTGTTTGCATCATTGTCATCAGTAATTTCAACAATACTTAGACTTTTTGTACTTTCAATTATTTCATCATCACGTGGAGGATTATTGAGGATTTGATGCATAGTTTATACCATTATTGGTTCCTCTAATTGTTTAACATAACACATGAGTATGTCGTTGACGCGAACCCATAAAATTTCCCCCTACCAAAAAGTTCCCAACGCGGCTATAGAAGTTTTCACTTCTAAAATATAATGGGTAGTATAAGAAATTTAATCGTGCTATACTTTGTGACATGGTGTTTATTAGATATAAGTTACACACACATTTTCATCTGTAAAGTGATGTATATTTTGTGTCATTTATCATTGTTTGTATCAAATACTGGCATATGAACTAATTTCTAATAATATTTAATATAATTTTGTATATAGGCATATTACATAGTAATTATTATGAAAAATCACTTTCAAGTAAAAAGGATAAAATAAAGATTATCAGTTAAGAAACAAAAACATTTTGCAGTTAATTTTTAAGGACAATAATAATAAAGGGAAAAAATTATGCTCTTAAATTTGAAATTTTATAAATGAAAAGGACATAAATTATTGGAAAGTTTAATTGAATCGTCAGAGTTTCTAAGTATGCAACCAACATACTTTTCAAATATCACTTGCAGGTATTGCGTATCCTGCAGACTGCTGTCCTAAATTGTTTCAAAAATTAACATTGGATTAAAATATCACTTATTTGTGATAAAGCAGTTAGGCTCTATTATGTGGTGTAAAAATCCCAGTAAAATTGAATAATTTAGTTAGAAAGCTGTAAAAGGGGAGGGGAGGTGGGTTTTTTTTTTTCTTTTTCCAAATCTGATATAGAGTTACATACTTTTATGTGCGGCCCGCGAGATTATAATGTTTTTCCGAAGTGGCCCACAAGGTCATTTGGGTTGGACACCCCTGATCTAAACTGTACACGAAAATACAAGGCTGTGGTGGTTCAGTAACTATGGTCACGAACTCAGGACCGGGTGTTGCGGATTCGAGTTCTGATGCAACTGAAATTTCGCATGTACAGAGGCTGATGCCCGTTAAAATCTGTCGAGGCTCAAAATCCTCTCGTTAGCGTGAATGAAGGAGTGAATATTAACCTCGCACTATTCAGCTACTCGATGGTTTTTAGTGACAGACCTCGTAATTTTAAACCATGGTCAAGTGACGTGGACGTCACCTGAGCTGGCAACCCCTGCTCCTGACTTCCACACTAACAGGAAGACTTTGGAGCCTCGACAGATTTAACGTGCAAAGCGCAAGTTCAAGGTGGGTCTTCAGCGGTATTGGCTCGAACTCATGAGGCGTCGGGCGTCTTGTTGGTGAGGTGTGGTAAATGGAGGGAGTGGGTGCCAGTTCAGGTGTTGTCCTCGTCACTTGACCGAAGTTCAAAATTAAGAGGTCCGTCGCCAATAGATCAATCCCCATTCCGGTTACGTTACACAATTCTTAACAAACCATGGCCCATTTGTTTCGTATTTGCATCGCTTCTAATTAAAATCTACTCCCCATTGTCTTTGTGGATCTGTTGGGGACGCTGACCATTATGTAATCGCATGTCCCCTGACTAAGGATTTCCATTTGGTCTCTCCATCTCAAAATGCTAAAAAGGCCTGGCTGCAATCTGTCGTTAGAAATCCTTCCATTCACTCTAAACTGGAATCCTGTATTAAAATTGCCTCTACAATCCGAGATCAAATTCCTTAGTTGTTATTGGATCGGTACTCTTGTGTGGTCAAACCCCCCCCCCTCTGCTTTTTTTTTCTTTCCCAAATGTTTTCTGCCTTTTTTCTTTCTTTTTTTGTACGGTGCATTTATATTTATATTATTTTTGAGTATTTGCAAGAATACTGGAATAATGCATATATTAATTTTCTTCTCGTACCCTTTATGTTCTTTATTATTATTTTCAGCTTTGTTTGTGTGTGTACCTTGCAGTAATATATGTATTTCGTTTCATTTACCTTTGATTTGTAATATGTAAATTTGATGTGTGCTACCGTATAAAATGTATACTATGATTTTGCTCAATAAAGATTGAATGCGGGGGCGGGGGGGGGTAGTTTCCTGGAGGATCGTTTTGTAGCTCTAAACCTCTTTCGGGTGAGCTCGGCTCCTTTGGGCATTCCGCCAATTGCCTGTGCTAAACTTGCCACTTCAGATGGTGAGGAGGTATTTGTGCCAGCCCCTCGCTCCTATGTCTTAAAAATTCTAAGAAATATGCTCATTGAAGACTGGGGTAATTTTTGGATTAATACCGGTCTATGGTATTAAATTCTAAATGTATATGGTGGTCTAAAAAATACTCACCGACCACTAAACTAATCCTAGGCACATTGTTCAGTTTTTAACTAACCATGGCCCATTCCCACATTATTTATACATAGACTTAAATTAAAAACTAACCCCACAATTGCCTCTGTGGGTGGATTGGAGATGCAGATTTAACAAAAATTATCATCTTACTGATATATCCCGTAAATTATGGTTTAATTCTTTAGTTAACAATACGAATACTCGTACGAGGTTAAATTTTTGTTTCAAAATTTGATGCACTTGCAAGATGCTGGAATGATTTTATCCTCTTCTCTTACCCTATATGTGTTCTTTTATTAATAATGTGTGATTGTGTTTGTGTATTGTAAATTTTCCTTTATATATGTGTGTATGTGTATGTATGTATGTATGTATGTATGTATGTGGCGTTGGTTGGTGTAGGTTTACTTTTGATGGTTGTTTCTGAATAAGCGGAGAACTTCTTCCGAGATTTCATTTTACTCTTCTTTACTTTCACATGAAACAACAAAGGCGTTACAACTTCACAATAAACATATGATCACATAAAAACACAAAGGATGAAAGAGCTGCAGCTATTTCTACATTTTGACGTCGAGGCGGAGACAAAAGACTCGCTTTTTATACCGGCAGCGAAAATCGAATGACTCCTTTGCATCCAGAGCTCTGATTGGTTAAAATGGGCGGGAAAGAGATTTCTGATGTAATAATCCTAGTTGATTACGATTAAGATTAGGGCATTAGTTTTGAACCTAAGAATTAAAAGCTTATTTAAAGATTAGTAAAAAAGTTAATATTAAAAGGATGCTAGAGGGAATTATTACATATATATATATATATATATAATTTGTATTATGTAAATATTTATTTATATCGTGATTTTTTTACCTTTCATTTGTTATTATGTACGTGTGTTGTGAATCTATCTTTAATTTGCTTTATTTGGTTATATATGTGTACTGTAAATTCGGCTTTGGTTTGTGTACTTCTATAAAAATGTGAAATAAGATCTTTTTTTTTTTCTTAATAAAGTTTGAAACGGGGATGGTTGTCTCCCGGGAAACCGGTTTGTAGCTCTAAATCCTTTTCGGGTGGGTTCGGCTCCCCTGGGTATTCTATCAATAATTTTCATGTTGCTTTTTAGTACGACATTAATAAACACTCGCAAAGCAAAAATATGCCCACGGATCAGTTTAGTAATCTTCCTTTTTAAGGTTTATTTATGTTACTTCGTTTATAAAAACTTATATTCTTTTGTGTAGGTTTTTTTTACTAATTTCTATCAAATGATAATCAAATAATTAACCAGTTAACTGTGGCTCCCCCGTTTGAGATCGTGCAACTATGGGTGTCACGGAAATTGAACGATGACGAGTATACTCGTCAATCACAGAGTAAGTGTCACTGTTAAAATATTGATGGGAAAAGATTGGTTTATTTTTTAAAAAAACAATTTTTTATTAGTTATGGTTCTAACATCAAACAATCGGCATTTACAACACTTGATAACTAGATAACTTCGGGTCAACAGCTACGAATGGGTTCAGCACCTGGTCAGCATCACGCATTTGTCCCATGGCTGACCATACCCGAAGAAACCCTATTATAAATCAACACTTTCCGACATTTTCCCCTTTTAACATAACATCTAAAAAACATTATCATCGCACATAAATAAATTCGTTATGAAAACTTATACGCTTTTATAACCAATGCCTACGGGGATGCATGAGTTCATCTTAAATTTTTCATGCTTTTTATTTATTTATTTATTTATTTTTTACCGGCCTGGACTCAAAATATTGTAAACATCTTGAAATTTGAGAATATCTTTTGTTTTTCTCAAAACCTACGATTTAAATAGTCAATGGTCACTATTTTTTTACGCATGACGAATATACTCGTCAATGCACAGAATCCTGCAGCTTCTCCATGACGAGTATAGTCGTCAATCACAGTTAACTGGTTAAGAATACTTTTTAAAATTCCATCCATGAGAATTGTTCTTAAGTACTCTGTGTCAGATTCACCCTCCTCTGTCACGAAAATCAAGCAGAGCTTTAAACAACAAGAATTTGGATCGATAATGATAGCGGTGAAGAGGCGGAAAGTGTGAAGAGAATTCCCGAAGGAGGAAATTGGAAAGGGAAAAAACTAAATAAAAAAATAAACTGAGGATATAAGACCACGGCTTCTAGGGGGATTATTTTACCGAGGCGTGTGCCAAGCGAAATCCTAAAAATCAATAAAACCAGTTGCTTTTGGCGTGAATGGCCTTGTGAGCTCGCGATGATTTTACCTCGCTATTTTGTTTTACACTTTGATTTCGAAAGAACCCATTGGTATTAGAAAAATCGTCATACAAGAATAATAGTTACGACTGAATTTGGGAATAATTTTATGACATTGACTTTATTTGCTACACTTAAATAAATAAAAACAACTGGAAATGATTCATAACCTTCGAGGAACTGAGTGATTCAAATTTATTTTTCTGTTTTATTGTTACTTGTTTAAACATAATAACGTTAGTGTCTAGTTCCAATTTATAAACTGTTTCGCTAAGTGAAAACTGATGGTGATGTTTTCATTTTCAAAAAAAAAAAAAAATGTTTAATTTGATGATGAAATATTTTAGTGACAACGTTTATTAATAAGCTGCATAAAAGACAATTTTATTTGTAATTGAAATAAATTTTTCAGAGTGTTTTAACTTCCCAAAATAATGCGACGAAGGAAATATTTCATTTCTGAAAAAACAAAGTTATATTTTAAAAATGTTATTTTTCTGAATTTTTTGTAAAAAAAGTATTACATTTTAAATTGCTTAAACATTAATTCTGGGAAACTATATTTCATCGTTTAAGTAATGCAAAACTAAACACATAATGACATAAAAATTTGAAAGTTTTTAATACTTTTTTTATTTACTTTGATATATTTATTTTGTTGAATAGATAAAAATAAAGTTAGATAGAGTTATTAAAAGAGTAGTTGGAGTAGCTAAATAGAGGTGTGTATATTTTTTATAAATTTTGTTAAAAAGGCCGACTGGGAGGCATAGTTGATATGGCGCTGGCCTTGTACGCCCAAATTCGACCCCAGCCCAAGTCGGTGGATTTTCAAGATACAAAGAAATCGACAGCATCCATGTCGTATGATTATGAGGCATGTTAAAGGTCCCTAGAGTGTATGTTTAGCTTGGGGGTTCTAGGCAAAATTAAATTCCTGGTACAGTTTCGCATCGTCAGAGCTGAGGTGCCTCCCTCTGGGAAGGAAATTGGGCGTCAAAATAACATTGTGGCAATATGGTGCCGCATTGAGAAGTGATACCAGCTCCTGGAGAATGTATTAGGTCTGCAATGACAATTACCACAGCCCCATTAGAAAGAAAAAAAATTGCAAAATAGATATGGAATACTTTGGTGAAAAAATCGAACTATCTGCTGCACTATCCACATTTCGTTGACTTTAAAAATATTTCAATTTCGATTGTAATATCCAGTGAAAATTGCTAGAAAAATTATAACTGTGCTCGATATGTTTTCATTGTAAAAAGAGTAAAATGAATTTTTTAGTTTGACTTTAAAATTTATATGTGACCGAGATAGCCTAGTGGGGTCAAGGTTACGGACTCTTGGTCAGCGTGTCATGAGTTCGAGTCCTGTTACCACTGAAAACTCACCATGTAAAAGAGGGTATTGCACGTTTCATTTGTTGAGGTTCAAAATCTTCCTGCTGGCATGGTGTTAAAATTTGGAGAAGGGGTGCTAGCTCAAGTATCATACTCGTCCCTTGATCTACGTTCAGAATTAAGAGATTCGTCACTGTTTATAAATAGTAACCTTTGATTTTTTTTCCCAATAAAGACTGGATGGGGGGGGGGGTTGTTTCCAGGGATCGGTTTGTAGCTCTAAACCCTTTTCGGGTGAACTCGGTTCCTTTGGGCATTCCGACACTCCAGTAGCTATCTCTCTTGTTGCTTTATAGTACTACTCTCTTACTAAAATTTATATCGACCCTTTAAAACTAATCTAGGTCACCTGAATTTTTTTAAGGGGGTGCAGTTTTCTTCCTGCAATATTTAAGGAAGTAATAGCAATTTCTAAAAAAAAATTTTGAAAAACAAATGTAAAAAACAAACAAAAAACGAAAATGTGACTTTCTTGGTTTAAAAACTAATATACTTCAAAAAAATGAGACTTGAAGGAAATAAAAAAACAAATTTTAAAGATTAGTTCATAATATTTGAAAACTAATGTCTGTGTGTAACTGTGAAATTAACTGTGTTAATGTTTACGTCAAAAGTTATGCTGGTTTTGAAAGTAGCCTAAAAAATTCTCAGTTTGATTTATTCAGAATGGTTGTATTGTTTTGTAATGATAATTGAAATTAACATAAAATCAATTTTTCGCATTCAAATTAATAAAATTATTTCTATATTACAAACTCAAATAACAAAAATAGAAATTCTAGAAAAAATGTTCAATTTAATTATTTAAATTGTCGTATTTATCCACCTTGTATTCAAAGTATCCTATTTTAATTTATCAATTCTAAGAGCTTTTAAATTGATAAAATAAAAGCAATTTCAATTATTTGTGTTACTCACTGCTTTAGAGGTATTAAGTATTGAAATTAGTATTAGTCTTGTGATTGGTCATTTCTCACTAAAACACAAATTGATATGTGTATGATCAATTTAAGTGAAATTTAGTTATATGTTCTTGGAAAAATAAAATGTTGCTCTATTCAATTCTTCCGCTCTAACCCTTTCGAGGTTCGCAGAAGTACAAAAAAAAAAGTACAGAAACACAAAATAATTCCCTAAAAATAATTAAAGGGATTACTTTTGTTTAAACTTTATAATCTTGAAAAACAAGAAGCACAGAGTTTTTTAAAATCACTTTAGTTCATGAAATTTTTTTTTTCTGTTTCAAAAAATTGCTGCATCCGAAAATATTTATTTCAAACTACACTTTTTCACATAATTAGTAAAATGGCATGAAATTTGTAAAAGTTATGATAGAAATTATTCATCTTTTTCATGGTCGAACCAGTCGAGGTAGCCTAGAGTTAATGGTCCCTTAATCGTTTAAACAGTGTCATGAGTTAGAGCCCTAGTACCACTGAAGATTGATGGTACCACTGGAAGGTTGATAGATTGAGAGGCATGTTAACTTTGTCGTGTCTTTAAGTCCTCACGTTAACGTGGTGTGATAGAGGAGGTGTTGGCTCAGGTGTCACACACACACCACACACACACTTGTCATTTAGCTGTGGCTTAAAATTACGAGGTCGTCAGTAATCCTCGGGTTGCTTTATAGCACGATGTTAATAAATCCTCACTCACTTCATAGTCCAACACCCCAGAGGTTAAAAATTATGTGGTCCGTCGCCAAAAGCCCTCGTGTTGCTGAATAGTGCGACGTTAATATTCACTCACTTCATAGTTCAACACCCC
>BMAV01002709.1:0-16721 GCA_019973955.1 Trichonephila inaurata madagascariensis
GCGTCCGGGCTTAAATGGAATAACACATTACTGCAGTGCTTCTCAAACTTTCAATACTGGCGACCTACTTTTTAATCATAATTTTTTTTGCGCCTCCCCCTTATACATTTTGACGCTAAAGCTACAATACGATCTTAATAATAAACTTTAAAATTAATAAGATAAGTATATTAAATTTTATATAAGTTACTTTTAAGCAATAAATATTTTATTTTTCTTTCTCGATTTTTTAAATTGGAACAGATAGCAAAATGCGGTGGCTGCTTTGAAGATAAAATATAGATCTCAGCCAAATATAGAAAAAAGAGTGTAAATTTTCCCAATCAAACCTTCCTTTGAAAAACTTTTCCTCTGCATAACAAGCCCATGGAAGTCGCTAATACTTATATAACTTGCTCTTAATTTAGTTTTAATACATTAGTTAAAAAATACCTGGCGCAGCACTGTTACATTAAAATTATACTGTCTGAAGTACCCGCTCTTCGCACGCGTTCATTTTTAAAAACTAAAACTTTCTTGATATAATAACTGAACTGTCAGGAGCGTAAACCCAAATGCGCGACAATGTTTACGAAAATGTAAAATGATATTTTAAAATGAATGTTCATATTATAATTAGTTTTAAGTGAACTGAAGTTTTAAGCCTCACATAAGTAGCATTTAGAATTAATGTTAAATAAAGAAAAATAATATAAAATTTCCATGAAGAATAATTGTGTTATTTTCAATATTTAAAGCGAAAAGAGCAGGCACACACTCGATACTAACGTTAATGGCCAGGCGGGGTGATTGAGTCCACCCTAATATTTTTTTATAATTATTTTTATTGTACATGATACAAATCGTGATTCCAGTGAGTAATTTAACTAAGAAAAAGTTTACTTACCTACTTTCAAAGACTTTTCAATTTTTCTTTGGTAACTAATAAACAGTTTTGCCAGAATTAACAATTTCGTGATATGTGTGCCCTGCGCGACCACTTCCGGGTTAACAGTGTATTCATTATAATAATATGGATATTACTGCTAAAAAAATTGTGTAAAACATTTTTCATTATGCTTTCAGATTTCAACAGATTAACGTGCATCGCTGCTCTACACGGCCCTACAGTCCAAAGGAATGGACAGAAGTTTGAGCTGTAGCCAACGTTGTGGTCTTCAAGAATGCTAGCCCAAACAATGACCGAAGGGGCGCTGTTGGGGAAACCACGTGGTGGGTTTCCCCAAAAGGCCCAGGGGGTTATATTTGATTAAGGCAGTGTTTCTCAAACTGTGGGGGGCGCCCCAAAGGGGCCAAAGCATATCGAAAAAAAATGTTAAAAAATTTAATTTTAAAGGGATTAAACAAAACCCAAAATTTTCTGACATAATAAAAAATCAATTTCATTTTGGGTTTTTATATATATCTTAAAAAAATCAAAAAAATTTTTTCCCCTTCAAACGCTAAAAAGCTATATTTTTTGATCCTAAAACCCAAAAATTAAAAAAATTTTTTTTTTTGTTTGGCCTGAAATTTCCCCGATGAGAGTTTTTTTTTTATTCCCGTTTCTTTTCCCCTTAATATTTTAATTTTGCTGCCCTTTTCAAAACTTACGGGTTTATGGTTATCTCCATTTTTTTTTTTGGGGAAGTTGTAAATAATATATTTTCTTTTTTTTTTTCAAAAATGAAAAGGTTTTTTATGATATATTGAGCTTTTTTGCGGGTTTTTGGGCAAGATTTTTTTTTTTTATTTTAAATTATTTCCCCAAAAGCATAAAATTTTGCAAACGAAAAACGTTGAACACAATCCTCTTTTAAATTAATATCCATATTATTTTTTAACAATACACTAAAACTAAACTTGGAAAAGTGTCTGGGGATTTTTTCCCTTTTTAAAAGTCCCCCCATTTTAAAACTTTTAGATCATTTTTTATTTGGATTTTTTCCCAAATTTTCGAAGACTAATTAAAAAACCTTTAAATAGGAAAATATTTTTTTCTCTTAGATAAATTATTCACGGGAAATTGTGATTTTTTATTGATAAAAAAATAATTATAAAAAAAAGGATTGGGGTAAATCACTCCGCGGGAATTTTTTAAAATTAAATACCCGGGGGTCCACTTTTGATCTCGGGCTAAGACTTTTTTGAATTTTTTTCGTTTTAAAATTTTTAAAAATAACAAAAATTATTTTTATTTGAATTTTACATTCTTTTCATTTTTTTAACATTAATTCTAAATGCTAATTCTGTGGGGCTTAAAATTCCCAGTTCTTTTCAAAACTATTTATAATAAAAACATTCTTTTTCAAAAATCTTTTTAAATTTTTGTATACTTTTGTCATGCACTTGGTTTTACCCTTAAAATTTAAAGCTATTTTTATATACAGAATAATGTTTTTTTTTAAAAAATAAACTCGTGTGAAGAATGGGTACTTCACCCAAATTATAAAGAACAAGTTTTAATTATTAAGGTGACTTCCATAGGTTTTTGTCTTAACCTTTAAAAAGGGAAAGGGGTTTTTTAAATTGACAACAATCCCTATATTTAGTTTTTTTTTGTCTTCAAAGCGGCCCCAAAAAACCCATTTTTACAAAGGCATAATTTTTAAAAATTGGGAAAATAGTATAAAAAGGGCGCCCTTTGAAAAGTAAAAGAGCTTTTTTTCCCAAAATTTCCAAAACAAAATGCCAGGTTGAAATCTATGAAAATTTCTCCTTCAGCAATTGAGAGCCCTTCGAATTTTTTAAAATTAACCCCCAAACCCCTCGAAACTTGCTTTTAAAATTGTTTTCAGAAAAGAAAATTTTTAAAAATTTTCCCCGGAACTTAACAAAAGGGGTTTTCTATGGTTTTAAAAAAAACTTCCGCATGTTGTTTTTGTTTTTGTTTTTTTAACACAAAAAAAATTAAAATGAATTTTTACCCAGGGTTTTCAGTAGTAGTAATAGAAAAATCCAAAATTTAAGTATTTTTTTTAAAAAATATACCCTTGATTTATATTAAATTTTTGGAACCATCTCTTCTTTTTGTATTTGGGGTTGATACTTTATTTTTTCATCGAATGTTCTCTATGACTTAAAATATAATATATATATATAAAATTTTTATTTTTTGTTTTTTAACGTGAAAATTAAAAATAACTTTCCAAGACAGATTCGGTAGCTATAAATTACCCAACTCGCCCCAAAACAAAATAAATTGTACCAGGTAAAAGTTTTTTAACATGCTTTCCCAGATTTTCCGACGGGTTTGGGAAGACTCACGAAAACCCGCCAAATTTTTGCCAGATTTGATGAATATGATAAAGAGAAACCCCTTTTGGAATTATTTTCAATGATTTTTTTTACCTATAGGAAATGGATTGATAAAGGGAATAAATTTTAATTAAATATCGGAAATCTGTTCAAAATTTAAAATTAGCGAAAAAAAAAAACCAGCATAATAATTTTTAAATTTCTTAAAAGTATATATAAAATTTCTTTAAAAATATATTACCAAAAATAAAAATATAAATTTTCAAATTACCTTGTGAAAGATGTGGGTTTTTTAATTAAAAAATTTATTGTTTGTTTTAGGGTTAAAGTGATTAATATATATAATTATTGCATTCAAACCATTATTATTGTTAAAAAATTGGGGGGGCCGATAAAATTTTGTGATTTGAAAATTTTGGGGGCCCTTTCTGAAAGAAAATTTGGAAAAACCTTTTGGGTTTAAAAAGGGGTTGCCCGTTCTTTTTTTTCTCCCTTTTTGCCCCAAAGCTTGAAAAATATGGGATTTTCTATCCTAAATTAAAACCCATGTGATTCGATAAAACCCTTTCCCCCACATATTCTAAGGTTTTTTTGGAAAAAAAATTGGAATCCCCTTTTAAGCCAAATAAAATTTTGCTACTTTAATACATTTGAATTATTATGTAATCTTCCCCAAAAACCCCTAAGGGGAAAAAAAGGGGAAAACCCTTCCTTTTTAAAAAAGAACCCCCAAACACGTTAAATCTTCGGAAACTAAACGTCCCTCCCGTTGGGGGGGTAGTTAGGAAGGGTTGGGTCCGGGTGCCCCTCACGTCCCTTGACCCTGGTTAACATTCGTTGTTCCAAGAAACCCTCGTGTTTGCTGAAAAGGGGGCAACGTGTTAATATTCACTTTTTGGACGGGGGGGTGGGGCGATCCCCCCCTTTCAACAAGTCCTGCTCGAATTTCTTGACGCTGCACATGTTCCTCCGTTTTGGGCCGGGTTCCCAAAGTGGTACCAGCATGACGGGGGGGTTCTCCCATCACGGGAAATTTACATCCCACAAAAGCACCTCAACGGAAAACCGGCGGGGGGATGAATCGTGGGTTTTCTGGTTTGGGCCCGTCAGATCCTGGAATATCTTGCAAAGGGTTCAGGGGGGATATAAAAGTTGTGTTGGGCCCTTTTCTTTAAATTGAAGATCTCATGGCTCAATTATTTGTAGCTGATGGGAGATAAGGGACATGCCAGGAATTGTCCATAATATAAGATGTTCCGTGCAACGCTGCTGTCAGGCCTTCGAGATAAATTCTGTAACATCGAACATCTGTTTTATTATAATCTTTCAATGAAATATTTCTACCCCATTACTGTTTCTGTTCTTTTTGTTGCACCATAGCTCGTAACTACAGCTTTTGCGAACCTTAATTCCCATGCGATTCCATGTCGTCTATGTATCTCATACACACCATGCAAATTTGTCGGTCTGGTAGTTATTTACTCTGAAAATATTCATTTTTAATTAACATATTAACGTTATACACTAACATAACACACTAACATAAGCATTATCTTGAAAAATATGCAATATAAAAGACAAGAGTTTTTGGATAATGTTAACACTTCAAGTGCATGCATAAATCCATCTTCAAATTACCATGCAAAAGTAGAAAAACAAATAGTTTTTTTCACGCACTTGACTTTGGCAGCGGTATGGGTTAATTGCATAAAATTATGAACTAGCTACCAAAATGTTTACTCTGCCTTAGATCACTGAATTTTGTGTGTATTATAAAAAAACTGAAATACACATTCACGCCTCCAAAACTTCTAATCCAATTTTATAAGTTTCCTCATAACTACGCAAGATTAATTTTCCATTCTTCATTTTTTTTTAAATTCTCCTTTGACAAAGAAAAATAAAAACAGTAAGAAAGAAAATTTAAGTAGTAGACAATATAAAACAGTAATATTTAATTGTCTCGGAAGCAGAAATTGAAATTTTGTAAGTGTTTCGTGTGTAATTCTCCCCTTTAATTTCATCTAAATATTCTCTCTCGCGCGCATGCATATATATATACATAAATTCAACAAGAAACTCTTTTATTTATATCAATCGTTTTAGCTTCTGTGAATATAATAAGGTAAAAAAATTTTTTGTTTTTATTAAAATTTAATTAAGATTTTTTCCCTATAATCTAATATTTCAGTGTGTTAAAACATGTTCCATCCCAGGGAGTTTCAGTCGTTAAATAGCTTTTACACAATAAAAACAATAAGAAAGAAAAATTTAAGTAGTAGACAATATAAAACGGCAATTGTTAATTGTCTCAGAAGCAGAAATTGAACTTTCGTAAGTTTTCCCATATGTACTTCTGCATTTTTATTTTTGTCTAAATACTCTCTCGCGTGCACATCCACATGTATACACTTAAATTCAGCAAGAAATTTTTTTTTTTTATGTCGATCGTTATAGCTCCTGTAAAAATAATAAGATAAAAAATGTTTTTGTATTAAAATATAATTAAGTTTTTTTCTGTAACTTAATATTTCAATGTGTTAAAACATGTACCATCCCTGGGAGTTTAAGTCATTAAATGGCTTTTTCACACCTTATTTATATAGTCCTGCTGAAAGAGTAAAATAGAAAAAATTATCTAATCTGCTGGAAGGTAAGCCCGAATTTACAAATCTTAAATGCTTTAAAATAAACTTTTTTTTTCATTCATTGCTTTAACAGACTGTGTAGCATTTTAATCATAATACAATCTTGAAGCTTAGAGAAAAAAAATAACTGCTTAAAGAATTACATTAAAATAATGAAAATAAAAATCTAATGACACATTCTAAAAATAGCAAGGGAAAAGAAAGAAAAATATTAAATCTTGCTTGAAGCTCCTGGGCTTCTCTTTTTTTTTTTTCTTCTTTCCTTAAGGCTTTCACTTTTTCAATGAAATATAATTTTGTTTAAACACAAAGAAATGAGTGACTGTTAGTTAAAATTATTTTCGATACTCATTATGCTAATAGCTCTGCCCTAGAGACTTAAATTACATTTTGCAACCATTTATGGTTTAGAAGAAAACATTTACTCACCCTCCGAAATAATAGTTATAAAAAGTAACTGATTTCTTTTCTTTCCTCTTCATTTTAGTTTTTAATTAATATAATTATATTTTCTCATTAAAAAGAGGTACATTAACTAGCATGATTACTTGGGATACATCTGAAAGAAGACTGTTGAAATAAAATTCCTTTTCCCTTTTGAGAGTTTAACATAGATTTCAAATGAGGAATATCTTATAATTGATAAAATTAAATCTTGAAGTCTCTTTGTATTATTTTAATTCTTTTTACATTCAATATACAGACTTGACACTTTTCAAACATGAAACCTTTATTTTTAAATCAAAATATACAAGAAAAATTGTTTCTCGAAAATTATTATCATGGTGCATGAGAATTTTAAACACGAACTGATTTAGAATCGTAACTTTTTGATTAATTATTCTGATGCATATTTTAGTTTCCACTGCAATATTAATATGATATAATCAGTGACTAGATAACATGATTCATTTTGAACAGCAGCTACTTTTTAATATTTTTTTTTACATAAAATTTAAGCTGGCATTCCCCGCGTGAAAAAAATGAACGGAATTTCACGCGCAGGGTATCTCACACCTAACAGAGTTACATTCTGTTTTATCATAAAATTGGTATACCAAGGTAAAAAAGGAAGCACAAAGAAGTAAATAATATATATTTATACACCTTTAAAACTTAAATTTAGCTTTTCTGTTGTGACATCTCTCGCGTTCTTCTTCTAACATAACCCCCACGTTCTTTGACGGCCACGATTAATGGCAAAACTTTTCCAACCCAAATCCAAGAAGTAAAACGAAGCATAGATGCAAATAAGATAACCTTTAAAAGGATAGAAAGTGTACTGAGCAAAAATGGCAATTTAGAGGAAGCTAGTTCGAAAAAGGTAGAAGTGTAATTAGACGGCCTACCAAGGAATCACGGAGATCCCGCCATTAGTACAAGGTGCATACTATTGCACTCGAGCCTAACCTGCATATCTGAAGTTAATTGAACCGTTGAGTATTCAACCAAGGTAGGAGGATTATATTCTGAACGCTAGTATAATATTGAGATTGCGATTAGGCAGATATAAGATATTTATATTGATAAGTGATCTAATTGCGCGATCTGAGAGTTAAAACAGCGTACTTTGGTTTATTCTCACTTAATATAAGTTTGTTCGATATCTAAGTAATTTAAGTTAAATCCTTAATAAAAGTCATATTAAGAATTATAGAATGTCTCATCCTTCCGATAATCCCACACCTCTAACTTACGTGGAAACCCCACGTCATAGCTATCGACAGATGGCTATGTCGTACTGTTCTTTTTATTAGGATATTCAGTACAATGTTTCAATACTCCTTTCGGCGCGAGTGAATGCGATGTTTTCACTGGATCTTAATTTTTTTTTAATATCATACAAGCATTGTTTACTGGTTTCTACATTCTTTACATTCTTCTGTAAATAGAAATCTTCAGAAATCGGCTTCAGGTTCGATGTTTAGTAAGTGCTTTCTGAGTACTTAACAAAATAATTTGCACATTTTTGTCGCAACGATCAACAGCACAAAAATATTGCCATAGGCTAGAGATTACATTTTCTAGCCATTGAATATGATATGGTCATTTTTTCAAGGACAATAATTGCTCCCTGAGTTAAATTATCTCGATTGATTTCAGTAGAGAAATCATACTTGTTATTAAACTCTTTATAATACGATTCTTCCTCATCATTTTCTCTAAGAGACATTTTTCATCCGAAAATACTTTTGCACTATATCTCTATTAAATACTGTATATATTAAATTACTTAAATATCACATTTCTTCATCATAACTACAAAAAAGCGCCATAGCATAAGAAAGATTTTACAGCGTGCCCATGCATTTAAAACTGTAACGGTGATATACGCGCAGGATATGACATTCCGGAGAACAGTATACAGCAGTGTTTCTCAAACTGTGGGACGCTCCCCCCTAGGAGGACGTGATAAACCTACGAGGGGGGCGCGAGCACATATCAAAAAGTCGAGAATAAAAGAATATTTTAAAAACTTATAAAAATTTATTTAAAGGAAGTAAAAAATAATACATTCTGACATAAAAATACACGTTGCACTTTTATTATTATTTGTTCCAATTTAAAAATTAGAAAAGAAAAGCAGCATAATACTCTTTTCTTATTACTTAAAAGTATATATATTTACTTAAAATAACTTACTTAAAAATAACTTACTTAAAATATCTATTATTTGAAAGTAACATATACAAAATTTAGTATTTATCTTGATAATTTGAGTGGTTTATAATTAAGATAGTATGGTAATTTTAGCGTCAAAGTACATTATTATTGCAGTTAATACATTGTCATTGTATGGGGGGGCCCGAAGAAAATTATGATTTAAAATTGGGTCGCAAGTGTTGAAACTTTGAGAAGCACTGGTATACAGAAATACATATTACGAATTCACCTACAAGCTAAGGCCCCTCTCTCAAAGGATATGAATCTCAAGTCATTACACGAGAAACTATTCATTATCCAAAAAAGGTTTAGATGGAGTCGTGAAAAAGTTAGGTGGTGGGTATGATATACTCTGCGTGAGAAGGTCTACGTTAATATAAATTAGAAAAGTCACAATCAAGTTTCTTTTTTTGTATAGTTTTTAAACATATCTGCTCAATTCTTGCAAATATATTTTTTACTTCGAACTAATACCATTTTCCCCAGGCTCTCTACGTAATCTAGAAGAGAGGCGAACAAGACAATTGTGAGCTTAATCCTTGTGAAAAGATACGCTGAGTTTAAAATTAAATGTAGACATTTTGTGTAATGGTATTTGTTACATAAATCTTATTTTATTCTTTTATCGTAGATCCTCGATTATCCAGAACGAATGGGAAATTGGAAATCCCTGATAACAAAAATCTGGGTTAAACCGTTATATATTTAAAATTGAACGTGTAGTTACAGTATTTAACAAATTACGCTTACCGAATTTATTACTGTATGAAATAAAACAGAAAACTCGTTTACTTCAATTTTCAATCACTTTTAATCGAATGGTGCTATGTAGATTTATCAGGATTAACTTCTCTGCGTAGTTGTGGCAGATTAGAACACAGACAAGGGTTAGGTGTAAGTTAAGTTAGAACAGGGGTCGGCAACCTTTTAGCAGTGGTGTGCCAAATCAATCTAACGATATGATTCACCGGCTTACAAAGTAGGGCACTTTTGAAACAATTCGAGTCCCGCGATCATGCGTGCTGAGTTAGAAAATACAGATAAATTATATAGATATTATTATTAGAAGTTTTATTAAATATTAATTTTGTATCATTTAAAGATATTTCTTAATATGAAAATAAACAGCATAAAACATAAGTATTTCTCTTCATTGAAGTTAAATAAAAAGATAAATAAAAAAAAAATTAGTGTTTGTATCACTCTATCGCAAAATCAGGGGTATAATTTGTGTTTTAGAATTGGACACGATTCTAAACGTTTAATTGCTAAGCAATTTCTTTGTGGATCAAAATATTTTTCATTTAAGGAGCGATTTGTTCACTTAGATATATAGAACCTAAAGCGAAAAGCAAAGTAGATGCAATTTTCTCTCTTTAAAAGTTAATCCTCTCCATCAACGACGTTCAATAAATTACAAAATAGCTGTAAAATTATCTTTAGAACTATATTTCAGATTTTTCATAGTTCCGTAGATGTCCATAATTCTCAGGATGTTTGTTAAATAAGGTCCATTACAAATTTATCAACTGACGAATTTTTTGAGTAATGCAGAATGCCTCTGAGAATTGTACTGCGTGTCTCATGTGGCACGTGTGCCATGGGTTGCTGATCCCTGAGATAGAACTTTAGTATATGTTTTATTCCCATTTATCAAAGTATCTATACGCGTGAAGTAATTTTCCTGATTAAATACTAATGCTGGATCCAAATTATTCGCAGAAACATAACTGAGGTTTAACATACATTTTATTCTTGGTCCAAATATCTATGCGTGTAGAACGGTTTCTCTAACTGAATTCCTATTGTTGGATTAGAATTGAGCACGTACATGCAATTAGTCCAAAAAATCCATTTCGATCTTCTTGAACCAAATGTTTATATGCGTGAAATGTTTTCACTAACTGAAACCTAACAAAATAGATAAAAAACTATACAATTATTTATTTTTAAATGAAACCTCCACACTGCTACGCTTGAAGGATGCTTTGCAACTTTTAAGTAGGTTTACTCCTGAATTTTTCTTCGCGCACACACACACACTCGCTCACACACACGCACACACACATAGGGAGAGAGAACAAGAAGAGTTGGATAACGTATATGAAATGTTTTTTTCTCTATAAATTGAATCTTCGAGAATACCTTTGTACATCAGAGTGGGTCTCATTAATGACCATGACTTACTTTCAATCCATTTCGAACGACTACGTGCAAAAGGCTACTTCTCATAAGGGTAGCTCAATAGCTGGCATGTGCACGTCCTACAAGTAGCTTGCTTCATGGTGCCTTGGTTGATACTGTTAATCTTATATCAAGAATAACTACGAATATAAGGTAAAATAAAGTTACAGACGTGTTACGATGCACACTAAAATACTATAAATACCACTCGTCTCAATTAGGAGTAGATCTTGGCCTACATTTGGTACGTCTTCGAATAGCTGAACCAAGAGTTAGAAACTGATTCCCTAACCAGCTTACCACGGATGACCAACTTTTAGCCTTCTTGCAACGTTTGAGTTTCGTTGAGTTTCTTGTAATCTGGCCATAGCCCTATATTATAGTTAAGCAGGTAAATGTCACCTCTAGCTCAATTTCACACTTTGGCTATCTTAAATATCATGTGGCCTGTTTTATTTCTGTCAAAGTCGTAGGTTTGAGTCTTGATGTGACAATAGACCTGCCGTATAGAAGGGCAGATGCACAGTAAATTTGTCAAGGCTCGAAGTCCTAATAATGGCATGGAAAACTGAAGGGTGAAATGCGACCTCCTTTTTAAGACGCTTTTAATAGCTTCACCTGTATGTAATCGGATCTTAGAACTCGATTTTTACCCACATTAAAATGTCAGATTAATTCGAAATTTTGCACACCTGTCAAGGACCGATGGTAATACAGTAATTTAATAATTTTGTTCCAATGTTCTGATCAGGATCATTAGGATTATCAAGATTACCAATTTCAGATTTGGAGAATAATTACACATCCCATTTCAGATTAGGCAGCTAATTTGAGATTTGGCGACTGAAAGATTAAGTTACAACTCTAAAGTGAAAACGCTCACGGTTAATACAAATACGACAAACAAAAAGTGGTCTTTATATGTGGAAAAGTGGAGAATGCATCAGCAATTTCTTACCATAATATTAACAATTGCCTAGTTTTTCTGAAAACGGAAATGAAAATGATAGTTTAAAAAACTAAAAAAAGAAACAAGTTCTTATTGTAGAACGAACTAAAACACAATAAATAAATTATAGTTAAAAAAACTAAAAAACATGATTTTATAGTTAATTGAACTGCAGTCTGGGTGGCGTGGTTGGTTTGTCACTGGCCTTCCGTACCGAAGGTAACGGGTTCTACCAGGGCCCAAATCGGTGGATTTTCATGATGCAGAAAAGGGACAGCTGGCCATGTCGTACAGGTTTTACCGCATGTTAAAGATCCCTGGAGTGTCTGTTTAACTTGGGTGATCTCGGCAAAATTTAATCCCGGTACAGGTTCGCATCGTCAGAGCTGATGTGCCTCCCTCTAGGGGAGAAAACTGGGCGTCAAAATTACTTCCGGTGATTGGTATCCACGTATTTGTCTCCGCACTAAAAAGAAATACCAGCTTCCGGGAATGAACTAGTTCTGCAGCGGTTAAACACCAATCCGCAGCCCCTTAAAATTGAAAAAATAGTTAATAGAACGAAAGGTAAAAAAAAATAATAATAATATAAGAATAAAATGATTATAACGAGAAAATTAATGACATTGTGGTAAAAGTGTGGGGGCTTGAAATCAAATGTTAAAATTTCCTTTTTATTCTATTCTGAAATGAAGAGTTAGTGTAAAAATGTAGCACAAAGTACCCTACACTTTTACAACAATGTCATTAATTTTCTCGTTATAATCATTTTATTCTTATTTTAAAATTTTTTTTCATTTTTAGTTTGATTTATACTATAAACACGTGTTTTTTGTTTTTGTTTTTTTTAATTTTTTAAACTATAATTTATTTTTTCGTTACTTGAATGATATTCAAAGTTATGAGGTCCACTGACAATACTCTTCGAAATGCTTTAAGTATGATTTTAAAAACAATTGAACCAAAAGATCGTTATTTATATAGTAGTTCCATCCAAAGCAACTTGTTTTAAACTGTTTAATATGCAAGTAATGTGATGACAGTCTTTTTTTTTTTTCGGTTTTAACTATTCTATTCAGCTTGATTTTATTTGAAATATATAAAAATTTAAAGAATTTTAAACTACTTTTATCTGGTATATCGCATTATTTCAATTTATTGCTGAATATCTGGAAATCAATCATTAATTATAACACTAAAATGATACTGAAATATTTAAAAGACATTCATTTGAAGCGGATTGATAAATATAAATAAGCTCAAATTTTTCACAGAGAAATTAATTTTATCTTACTGTTAAATTACTAAAAATCTTTTTATTTTTATAAATTCTTTTATAAAGAATATTTTTTTCATAGTTTTATTTTTTAAAACTGTGATAATTTATATAGCCTGATATATTCAAAATTTATATTTTTAAATAAACTTAGAAAATTAATTTTTTGAACTTTTTTAACAAACATTTTTTTATACTAATTAAAAATAGTCGTTTGATCATTTTTGGATCATTTAATTACAAAAATTTACTTATTGTACTTATTTTTATCATTGATTCATTTAGATTGCTTTAGTTAGTTTTATGTAATAAAAATCACTAAATACTTAAATGACTATTCAATTAAGAAAGATATTAAAACGTTTTATCTTAATTTTAATCAACGAGAAATACATTATTTTCTTGAAATTTCAAATTGTTTAGGTTTATAATTTTTTTCAGAATATAATAATTAATGTCTTGATTACTATTTCTTCATTTATTATGATTATAACTATATTCCATTCTCATTTTAGCATTGTTTTATCTTAATTATGAAATATAATAAGTGCTTAAAGAAAAATCACTGTATGCTGTAATAAATGTAGCTGTAATCATTATTAGTTGGATATTTAGCACTCATTTGGAAAATTGATTACCATAGCTAAAGGTATTTAAATTTTTATTACTTTTACTACTTTTTCAATATTTATTAGTTTTTGTAAGTGGATGCAGATAGATAGATTGAAAGAAATTGCGTCTCTCTCTCAGAGAATAAATATCAAATTGTGTGTTTGTTCACTTAAGAAAGAGTGCAATTGAGACTTACTAAACGTTAAGGTATCCGACTACGTTCGGAACCGTGATTTTGTAAAAGCTTATAAATGGATAATATTTATGATATTTAGTGTCACATTGATTAGAAAATGTATATAAAAATGTTTTCAGCATATTATTACAATAAAAAATTATTTAAGCACAATATTTTGACAAAAAATGAACACAGAATGACCCCTTTTCAAAATATTCTCATTTGTGAAAAATGCTTCTATTATAATAGTTTGCCTGTATATAGCTCAGATCTCTGTACAGAGGCTTAACTACAATTTTTGAAATATTTAACTTAGAAGTGGGTTTATTCATGTTTTACGACATTAGAGGAAGGAAATTTTAAGAAAAAAACGCCGATAATTATTTCAAATGATTGTAACTGAAAATAATGCGAATTTTTCAAAATTCAGATTTGAGCCTCTGTACAGAGGTCTGACCCATATACAGGTAAAATATTATTATTATTAGAAGCATTTTTCACAAAAGGAGAACATTTTGAAGAAAGGTTATTCTAAGTTAATTTTTTACCGAAATATTTTATTTAAATATTTTTTTTTATCAAAATGTCCTTAAAACAATTTTGAACCTGTATTCTAATCTAAGTGACATTAAATATCATAAAAATTATCCGTTTATGCGCCTTTTTAAAATCACGATTCCGAACGTAGTCGAATACTTAAAGCAGGTGTGCGGTAGTGATACATTATCGAGAAATCAAACTTTTGAGTGGCATCGACACTTCGGAGAAAGCAGGAAGTCATCGAAGACGACGGATGCTCTGGACATCCGCAGTCTTCCTGCACCGTCGAAAACATCGAAAAGGTTTCTGCCGCGGTATGTAAGATGCGGCTTCAAACAATTGCGCAAATAGCAGCATCAGTTCAGATATCTGAAGCCACATGTTAGGGGGTACTAATTAAAAATCTTAATGTGCATAAGGTGAATCAACATCGTTCTCTATTTGTTAAACAAAGACCAAAAAGCAATTCGAATGGAAATGGTGGGAGACTTAATCTTGCCTGTTGACAAAGATACTTCCCTACTTGGCAAAATTGTTACCGGATGCAAGAATCTGGAGTCAGTCGGGAAACACATTTCGGTTCATATAAACACATGAGAGCATCGGCAATTTGGAAATCTCCACAAACTCCACGCAAGCAGAAATTCTGCCAAATTCTCTCTAAATGGAAAATCATGCCAGAGGTTTCTTCGATATCCAGGGCATTGTGCATTGGAATTTATCCCTGGTTGACGCAGTACAAACAAAGAACTTTATATAGACATCCTGTGTTGTTTGCGTGCTTCGATTCGAAGAAAAGACTAAAATTAAACGGCATCTAGCATGTGATAAATTTTGAGTATTAACTGGTTCATTAACTTTGAAAGAGGTCATTTTTTAATTAATATAACTTATTTGTATTTGAATTAATGTATTTTTGAGAAATATTTTTATGGAATTTTCAAAAACAAAAAAATTTAAATAGATTTACTTTTGAGTGGAATGTTTGTTTTAGTTGAAAAATCCTGTTATTTTTTAAGGAAATTCTACCTATGGATAATTAACAAGTATTAATACTTCATCTATTTGTATCTATTTTCATTAATAAAAACAGAAATAAGTCTGGAAGTTCAAAATTTGTTAAAACTTTTCAATTTTGATTATAGAGTTGATTTATTTGTTTAACTTCTGTCGCATTTCTAAAACATGTCGCATTACTGGCATTAAAAAGTTTTGTTGTTTAAAACCATATTCAGAAAAAGGCCCAGATTACTGTTAAACTATACTTTGTTCATTAAAATTTCAATATAATACCCAGGGGAGGCAATTAAAGCTTAGCTCTGATGAGAAAACTGGAAAGTATATTTTTCGCAGGTCAATCATAAGAGAATTTTAAATTAAATCCCCGAATTATTTTGAATATAATCGACCTTAAGGGGAAGGTGGCCATTAAAACTAATTTCTTAAATTGGCATCTTAATTAGCTGAAAATGGAATCAATATAGTAAATGATTATTATATTTCATAATTTAAATATATATTTAAAAAACTATTATAAAAAATTTTTTTTTTTAAAAAAAAATTTTTTAAAAATGGTTTTAAAAACCTCCCATTAGTTTTTAAGATATGTACATAGTTTTTGTTTTATTAATAGATGAACAAAAACAGAATATATCTGTGCATGGGTTTTGAATTCAGTATAAATTTTGATGACTGAAATTTTGAAATACTTCACCAATTATCTCACGTTCACGGTATTCAAAACAACACAAAATGTGATCCGTTAAATTTTTCAGAAAACTAATGCACAAATTTGTGAATTATATCAACTTTCATAAGTTTCGAAAATTTCAAACAGATATGACGTAATTTGAAACGCAAGGAGTATTTTACCTAACGATAAAAAAGGAAAATTTACAAACTAAGAAAAGTGCATTTCAAACATTTATTTGAATAAAATAAAAAAAATAATAATTCAGTAATTATAAATTACAATGAAAAATCCTTTGACAGAATAATTCTATGAATTATAAGGAATATTATTAGTATAAAAAATCAAATACCAATTTTGACAAAAATTTGACATTTTGAAGGTTCAATATCCCCTTAAAGGTACCTTAATCCTCTATTCACACTATTCTTTCAATGTATATAAAGTATTTATTGTCTTATGTGTGTCAATCAAAATATTAATTATACTATTTATTTTCTAAAATATTTTCTCTTAACCACAGCCTAGATGTTGCAGAATACGTTTCACTCTGGAAGATCTAAGTATGATCCAGGCAAGACGCTTGACGTGGCTCAGTCTTGAACTCCATTCTTGCCTGTAGGAAATGGATTGAAATTTGATAGTTATTAACGTAGCATTTGCAATTTGCACTAGGGGTATTAGTGACGGACTTTATAATTTTCAGCCCTGATTGATTAATGACACCATAGCAAGCATGAAAA
>BMAV01002710.1:0-17711 GCA_019973955.1 Trichonephila inaurata madagascariensis
CCAAATATAACAATATCATCTAATTAACGAAAATGTAATATTCAGAATTATTAGTGAAACTATTTTCAAAATAACGAAAACATAAATTGTCAAGATAGTTGCTAGAAGGGCCACCTTGTGTCAAACCGTTAATCTGTTCGTAATAGCTACTATTATAATATATATAGCTCTTTTTTGGTATAAACCCAAGTAGGGAACCAAATCTATCATAATTAATATTTTTAAATAAATTAACTTTATGTAATTTTACAAGTATATTCATCAGATCATCAATATTAATAGAGTGAAAAAGATCTTCAAAATCGAAACTAAAGACTGAAGAAATCGTTTTATCTTGAATTTTTTCAATAAGTTCGTTACTGTTTTTAAGTATGGCTGTAGATTTAAGATTGTTTATTGTATCTTGTAATATTTCATGAAGAATTTTGGCTCATTTGCTGATATATGTATTAAAACCATTAACAACTGTCCTAAACTTTATTCCATAAATTTGGGAAAAAAAATTTTTTTATGTGGAAATTTAAAATTATTTTTATGAATTTGTATTCTTAATTGTATATGAAAAGCCTAAACGCGATTATTTGTTTATCTATCAGAGACTGATGACTTAATAAAAGCCGTATTATTAGTATCATAATTATAATAAATATATATATAATCCATAAATATATACAAATAGCTATAAAACCTAAGTATAACTAGTCAAGAAAGGAAGTATTAGGCAAGTATACAATAAAAACCCCTGGCCTTGGGAAAAAATTGCGGGTTTTAAACAAGTTTTGAGCTACAACCGTCAACTGTAAGCCGCCACGGGGAAAAAAAGGAAAAGGAAAAAAAATAATGTAGGGGAAATTTTTATTACAAATAAAATCACTATACTATTAAAATATAACGATAAAATTATAGCCTACTAGTATTCACAGTTATAGATTTAAATTCGATGCAAAAAGGCAGATTGTAAGACTTACTTCGTGAGTATAGCAACTAGTTATGTTTCCCGCCAAATACAATACATATATTGTGTTTTTTTTAATTTTTTGCACGAACAATACATATTTTGAACATACTGGCATGTAATATACCTTCTCTTCTCATATTTCAAACTTCACGTTTAGAGCAACAATGTTACAATACTGTTAAACCAAATAATTTTCAACAATTGATACAAAATAGCGAAAAGTCTTAATTTCTTGAAACTTCAAGAGCAATAAGTGAGTAGAAGATATGTTTTTTAAATTAAAAATATTTTGCCTTTTAAATTGAGATAATAGTAACACAACTATTCTAGGGTACAGTGATCTAAAAGTTAAAAGAAAACATGTTTCCTGTGTGTGTTCTTCCGTAATAGTTAAGAAACATTTCTTTGTAACAGAACTTTTCGAAAAAAAAGTAAGTTTGTTTTCAATCATATTTCTCAAATTTCTGAAAGGTTAAATCTAATCTACGTTTTCTGAAAAAAAATGCGACAATGGAAAGTTTGAAGTAAAAGAGGTTTTGGAACTTAATATGATTCTGAAATGAAGTGATTTCTGTATACATAACTCAGACATACATAAAGCAAAGGAGAAACATTTGTTGAAAACAGACGGCGAATTTTCATCCACTTATACAAATAAGCGAATTGTCAGAATGATTTCTACCTTCTCTTATTGCTCAAAACAATTTATCATAACACAAATGAATAAAATTCTAAAATCATGTCTTACGTCATTGTCTGAAAGTTCGTCCAAAGTGGAAATGTATGATACGTTTATTTTATGTCTTCGTGTTTGATACTCTTAATTGTTTTAAAAAAAAGTTGCTAACAATAAGGTGGATCTGTTATTTTATGAAGTATGTTTTTATTATATTAGTTATCAACGTTTCTAAGAGGAATTCTGATACATTAAACTAACATATTTCATGTATCAACATGCACCGTAGCAAATGTCGGGGGGGAAAATGTCATTATTGAAAATTAATGAAAATAACTATATTATTCCTTTTGACATTAAAATTCTTTTGGGTAATTATTTAGTGAAATGTGTGCAAAAAAATAAAATGAAACAAAAGCTAATTTAAGTACCTTCATATTACTTAAGAACTGAAAAATAATAAATTAGGAATGGATAAAAGTTCTTTATTTTTTTTAATTATAGGACATGAAATTATATATAAAACATGACTTGTTAATCTTCAGTATTTAAGAAAGATAGTATAAACTATTTCCATTTAATTCCATTGAGAATTTTCATTTTTCTCAAAATTCAATTTCATTATCAGACTTTTGATCCCTGTATATAACTTTGTCTGGTAAGTAGTGGATCCAAAGATATGGAATGGGAAGAATAAGATAAATAAAATTTTCCTCCCTGTTATGCAACACAAGGACATTGGATTTTCTCTCTATTCGAATACTGAGCTTTAACAAGCTGTTATTTTGCTAAAAAGAAAAAAAAAAACTCTTACCTTTCAACCATCGCTTGTTAAACGATATTCTTAACTATACTCCTTGGACTTGCTTCGATAGGTGCAGTAATGATCCTTAATCTTATAGATATAAGTAAAATAGAAAGCTTTATTTTATTTTTCTGAATTTTGTTTGGTATAAGTTTGATGAGGGCAGAGATCCCGTTTGAATTTTTTTTTTTCATATTTTTGACATATATTCACTTTGAAAGAAGTTTTATTTATGTAATATAGCACACACAACAGAAAAAAGTATCTGAATTTTACATCAGTCGGGAAAGTAATAAAAATAAATTCATGAAAATATTTCCCTATTTACAAGGAATAAAATTGTGTACTATATGTAATAAAGTTGTCAGTAAACCGACGTGTAGACGTACATATGTACAGGTAGTATTAACAGTTATGTCTAGAAATTGTAATTACAAACTATCAACCTCAACGGTAATAAAGAAATAAAATCAAAAACTTTCCCTTTAAATGTAGGATATATTACACACACACACACACATATATATATATATATATATATATATATATATATATATATATATATATATATATATATGCGCCATCAACTAGTTTAACCCCCTTATCGGTCCTAAGTCCCAGGTTGCCGGATATTTTATAAATTTTTTTTTTTATAAATTTTTTTTTAATTTTTTTTGAAAACGTTAGAATTTTTTTTCTTTTATATTCGCCATTGATATTCTTAAATGGGATTTTTATGTTATAGGATTCATTTTAGTTTCGATTTTTATTGATTCCTGTTTGGGTGATTAAATTATATATATATATATATATATGTATATATATATATATAGGATTGTAACCTACTTTTGGACAATGGATGCTTTTTACATTCCCCTTTTCTCTCCAAATACAAATATGGCACACAAGAAAATAAAAAATAAACAAAACAAATGTAAATAAAGTCGTAACTTAAAACCAATACTACTTTTTTTTATTAATAAGGATGTTTAATGCACTAAAATTAACATTGCATTTTTATATAAAACCAAATTTTCGTTTAATTGTATATCATATATACTACACTCCAAAAGAAATGTATACATTTTTTTCAAAATAGTTTTTTTACCGGTCCCTTATATACATGAGGGAGAGAAACAATTAAGATGATATGGTACCCTTAAAATCATCAAACTATCGATTTTTTTTTTTTATATGATGCTTTTAATCCTTTTTAAAAGGTTCTGCAAAATTTCAGAGTTTATCTATTTTTTTATTCAGTTATTTATCCATTTTGCTGCATGTCAGTAGACAAAAACAAAGCTGCCACGCCCATTTTTCAGATCGTCTGCAGAAAAGAGCCTGATAAATAAGGAACAAATTTTTTTTTTACCCACGTTGATTAGTGTTTAAACTGAAGTGAAATAATTGTTTTGTTTTGATTATATGAGAGTTATTCACGCCTTTGAAGTTCTGTTCCTACAAATTTAACTATATTTTGTATCGTGTTCTGAAGAGTAAGAAAAGTTGCTTTACGACAAAATTTGGGATTTCCCCAAAAAGTTTAAAAGTTAAGATCCCTAGGCCAAAAAAAACGTACTAAATCTGCCACAACAAAACTTTGAAAAGTTGGTTTCCCGATGCTAAGACAAGTTCAAAATTTCTCAAAACACTAACTTGGGGGTGCAAAAACGAAGAAGAAGCAATACTTTTTCTCGTTTGGATAAAAAAATATACGGTATATAATCTCCAACATACGTCATTATTGATAAAAATGCATTAACAAATTTTTTTAAAAATACTCTATGTAATACTTGCAAAATGCTTTTTTTGCGAGTAAATTTTGGAAACCTATGGATTTTGTGAATATATTAAGGTTTTTTAAAATTATGGAAAAAAAAGTATGAATATTTGTGTACATGTTGTTTATTATAGTAGTATAGAACTGTGCATGAAATAAACTCTAAAATGTGTTGTAATTTTTTAAAAATTGTTAAATAATGTTTTATGAAATATTGACCTTTTTGTTTATATATTCATTATACAAGTATATTCTTTTATTCTTGTAAATTTTTTAAAAAAATTGTGGTAAGCAGTTTATTATAGTAGTATAGGACTGTGCATGAAATAAACTCTAAAATGTGTGTGTAATTTTTTAAAAATTGTTAAGATAATGTTTTATGAAATATTGACCTTTTGTTTATATATTCATTATACAAGTATATTTCTTTATTCTTGAAAAATTTTTTTAAAAAATTGTGGTAAGCAGTTTGAAACAAACTAATTAACATTACATAAAAGTTTCAGATTATTGGGGGAATTTTTATCATGCTATTTAAGAAATGAAAACTTTAAACTCATTTTTCTCCATGTTGAATTTTTTGTACATTCACTGTTATTAAAAACCCTAAGGCTTTTTTGATAATTGAAGTAAGGGTTTGAAACTTTTTATACATGGTCTGAAATGTATGTTTTGTAACACTGTGCATTGAATTACCTCCTAACATGTTTAGTACTTTTCTAAAAAATTTAAAATCAAAATTAATGTTTTTCGAGAATTTTGTAAGTTTAACTAAAAAAAATTAAAAAAAAATTTAAAAGAGCAGTAGCAGAAAAAACCCATGCACGGTTTTATGTAGTATATTATAAGGTACTTGGAAAAATTTTTGAAAAAAAGAAACATATTTAAAAGCCTTAGGTTTAAAAATGTTTAAAAAATTTAAAAGCTTTAAATTTTACAAACATTTTGCAACAAATTAAAATTTTTTTGTATGGAATTATTATTAAATATTAACCTTTATAAAATACAATTAAAACCTAATATCAAATATTAAAAATAAAAAAAAATTTTAAAGATGGTACCATATCGCCTTAAAGTCAAATAGATTGGTTCACTCTGAATTACTTGCAAAGTTGTTTCAAAATGTATGATAAAAAAAGAAACGTGTTCATTAATTAAAATATACATGGTATAAATTCAAATGTAAATTCTTTTTATGTCCCCTTTTAGAAATAAGAGTTTCTAAGCATTAACTCATCTGTAAGTAGCCAAGTGTAACTAGTTTTAAGTAATAACTGATCTGTAAAACTGTTAATACTGTAATGTATTGCTTTTTATGATTAATTTCCTTCTTGTCTTAAGCAAGTGTTACTAGCTTGAATATTTCTTTTGATGATTACATCTATAATTGCAGCAAATTAAACAGATTAATGATTTCAAATACTATGAGTGCTTAGTAAAATATATAAGATTATATTCATAAATCATCTGCTATAAGTGGGATAAGAACTGTCTATCCTATAGAAAGCAATCACTTAAATAATTAGAAAAAATTCGCAACAAAATTTTCTTTTCATTTACTATCTTAGATATATCACGAAAAGTGTTAGAGTCGGCATGGCTAATTGGTGAAGATAGTAGTGAATTTGGAGCCTCCCTTTTATTACTTCCATATCATAGGATGTCTTAGAGGCCCCCTTTTCTTCATGTACACTACAGGTGTCAAATGGGCTTGAGACATGCCGAAAAATTACAGGCCCCGTACTCATAACTATGATCATTCAACTCTACGGTTTTGTATTTCAGAAGAAAACTAAACTTAGTGATAACATTTATATGTAAATGTTTTCTCTGAAATTAAAAAAAATTGATATATTTTGAGGGGGAAAAACATTTAACATATGTGCGTATTCTATGTGAAAGCTGATAATATATTAAGAATATTAAACACTCAACGATAGCTACATCACAGTTCTAAATCGATTTATACATCTTCTTTCAGCTAAAGTTTGTAGGTAACATTTCACTTTATAATGATTTTGGAAAGTTAATTGTTTTGCATATATTTTTATCATTTAAAAATCAAATACGTGCATTAATGTTTGTATGAAAGTACCTCCATACAGTCATATTTTAAATGGTTTACATTAATTAGGAAAAAACTGATGTGAACCTTAGTGAGCAATATTAAGATTATTACATCTTAAAACTTTAGGTTTCGAATAATTGGTCGTTATTTCTCTGCAAGCTATTTTTTTAATTCACATAAATTTGTAAGGCTCCCAACCGAATCGAACAAAAAGTTAGTTCGAATCAATACATCATACCAATACAATAATATGTATTCATTTTGTTTTAAAAAATTCACAAAAATGAGCCCTTTGCAACAATAACCGTTAAATATAATATGGTTTTCAAATTTAGGCGACGTAAAGTAATAAAAATGCGTTGTTATTGCAAATGCCACATGACTTATGGTGTCAGATCGAAGTCCAAGAAATTCATCATGACAAGGGATTATTTCTTTTCATTTGTCGTTAGCCTTAGCTCTGAGCACCATACAGGTGGCAGTACAATTTGGCTCGGTTCAACTCCAATTTTAGGAGAGAACTTTCTGATGGTATCCAGGGACCTCCTACCTCTCTTCCCCTTCCTCCGACCTCACGAGAAGACTTGTGGATCGGCGGCTATTTAGAGTACCCTTATATCGCAAAGACACTATGCATTTACACACATCCATGCCTTCTCCGGTATTTGAACCCTGGCACAACGGCAAAGCAGTCAAGGTCAGTAGCGACTATACCGGATGGTAGGCGTGATATAAATGAAATTTTATTGATAAACTTTCATTTACTAATAAATTTTAAAATGAGGGAACTTTAACATATCTTAAATTTTTTCTCCGTAACTTTTTGAGGAGGTTAAATAAGAATAATGACAAAAATCACAATTATGTTACTCAGTAAAAAGGTGGTTTACATAATTTTGGATTGCATTGAGAAAATTTGTGAAACTGAAAAATTAAAATAATGAATATAAAGTAATGATATTTTTTTACATTTGTTGGAATCATTTTCAATTTAATCGTATTGTTAGTTACTGGAATAACAAGCATCCACGAATGCAGACATTATTATTCATTAAGGCCCTTCTGCAGGAGTACAGGTACCCAGTTGAATTAAACTCCAAATAGTTGTCTGTCTCAGCATTTACACTGTCAATTATTACTACTATCTAAGCTCTTCGCTTATATTCCCTTTATATAATCACACAATATCATTATATATCACATTTTATCTCTAGAAAGGTGACAGTTAAAATTTGCGTTAACATATAGAAATTTCAGGTTAGTTTCAAAGAAGCATCCATGCACGCTAGACTATTAAAAAGCAAAGGAACACCCAAATTTATGAGAAAAACAACCGATTTTATATTAAAATGAAAATATGTTTTTCACTCATAATTTTTTAAATAAAATATTTTCTTCTTTATTTTAAATATTTATTGTCTTAAAAAAAGGGCTGAATATGCATATCTTTTTTTTGGAACTTGCTATTCATAACTATGAAATTTCTTACTTGCCCGTTAATTAAGGAATTATATATAAGATGTCCGTAACTTTTGTTATCTCCATATTAAAATACATATTGAATATTTTGTGATTTAAGTAGGCCTTTTATAGAGGGAGAACTACATAGAATTAAAAAAATTATATTTAATTACTTGCAGGGTAGAATTCTCCCCCCCTCCTCCAGTTTATAGAACGAGACGGGAACATTCGTATAACAAATATAAATGCTAATGCTTCAAATATAATAATTAATAATATCATAATTTTGGAAGGTTTATATGTTTAACACATTTATATATATATATACTTCAGGTATTTATTTTAATTAATGAGGTACATATGAACACAGACACTTTTGTTACTTAATTTTTTTTGTTACTTAATTACCTTATGGATTTCATTTTATGAAATCTATTTTTATCTAATACAATATATATTACTAGAATATTTTTTTTTTTAAAAAAAGCTTGGTTTATGCTGATATAAAAATTACTATATTTTTTTTATTTTTATGTTGAAATTTTGAAGTACTGTGGAGATATATCGATGGACTCTATGTTAGTTTAATGTGTTTGCAATACAATATTTTAATGAATATATTATACATTTTTAAATGCTTAGATTATTATCAAGAGAAAACTAGATTGTTAATTCACCCCATCACTTCATTTTCATTTAAATTTGAAAGATATAAATAATAAAGTTATACTTCATTTCAACATTCCAAAATTGCTTGCTTCAATTTTCAAAAAGCTTTGCCATAAGAGATGTTATAATTTAGTTTCATTATATATTTTTGTAATTTTAATAAAATCTACAAGTTCAGCATACAATTACTCTAATTAAGTATTACTTTAATAATAAAAATACATATTTATATATTTATTTATGCAATATAATTGCGGGATTTTTTATGGTACTTTATGAAATCCTATAATCCGATTGTATTAAACATAATCTATAAGAATCAAACTTTGAATAATTCTAAAAGAATTGAAACATTTAAATTAAAAAAAAAGAAAAATTGTCTGTTAGTTTTGATATAATAAAACAAAATAACATTGATATTATAAAACAAAAATAAATGTTAAGTTAAAGTTATGTCACACCTAGCTGACAGCTTGAAAACGAATGATGTCATAATTTTTCCCCTCATTGTCAATTTCTTAAGCAATTAGCAATTAAGAAATGATATTTCCATTTTGAAATACTTGTTCAAAATAAGGATAATTATCTGAAGCTTTGTTGCCAAACTTTTTGTTTATAAAATCAACCGTTATTCCACATATATAAAAATATTGGATCTATAGATAATTTACTAAATTTTATATTTCTAAATCTTTAACCATTATATTAAAATTTTCTGAATCTTAAACACATCCAATTATGCATATAGGAAACAATAAGTAATTAAAAAAAAAAAAAACCCCTAAATAGCATATGCCTCTTTGTGGGAAATATACAAATAATTGGTTTTATTAAAAAAAAGTCGTCGAATAGTTTATTTTTATTTCGTACGATTTAATAATTAACTCACAATGTTAAAGAAGATATAAAATTTTAAAGTTCACATGTCCTCATTATTTCCTGGAAGACATTTTAATCTTCAAACAAATAACCCATCAAATAATAGATTTCGCTTTTACGACTTTAATTCCAAATATGATAGTCGAATAATCATGCCTGGCAGTTTCGTGGGCAGCGCTATTAACCCACGCCATGAGTCTAGTTCAGCTGTAAATTTCCCCGTTCTTAATAATGGGGAATGAGATGCCCTACAAATGGAATAGAAAACAAATGGAATGGAAACTACAGAAATCTATTCATTGCGTTATGAAAGTTACAGGAATAAGATACCAATCAGAGATAGCGGCTAAATCTAGTTGAAAATTATGAAGCCAGTACCTAATGATTTTCGCGTAGCTCTGAAACACAGTTGTTAGACTAAGTGTAACCAAGCTACTATCAACCAAAACACCGTATTTGATATTAGAATATCATTTCGAAAATTTAAACCTACATTAACTTAAAACTACGTCTTGTTAAGAGATATATATTTAAAAAAAGAAATAGGGAATTTCTAAGAACCAAACAAAGCCTGGAACATAATGAGAAAAGGAAAAATTATTAAGTAAAACTAGAATAAACGCGATTTCATGGTCCATAACCAATTTCTTTTATAATCTCATGATTTGTGTGGATATATGTACATAATTTTATGTATGATGTATTCTACAATTGAGCTTCGAAGTATCATGAGAAGTTAATTTGCTAATTGATCTTATTATTCAATAAAATTAGATTATGTTGCATTGCGTTTGAAGTCCCACAAATATATTTTTCGATGTTCATTAAGAACAATAATTGAAGTTGAACTGCATTTTAAGCTTAGTGAACAACAATCGTCTTAGATACTGTCACAAAAAGATTGGTTAATTGTACTCCCTCAATATTTAATAACGATCAATTGTCGGAAATGTGCATTAACTATTATTATAGTGGATATACGTATATTTAATACAAAACAATTTTCTTACTTGTTGAATTTTTAGATGTAATTTCTATTTTTTTCCCAGTTGTGTCAAATTAATATATTTATTATTAATATTTTATTTGCTTCAAGCTGACAATATCTTAAATTATGAGAAAGGTAGAAAAAATAATGGGAATCCTTACCAAAGAATCCCAAAACGGATGGTGCTAATTACAATGCATGTGTACGCATTCAACTATCATCTAGAAGGGCACCGTTACATATACAAAAACATTTGTAAAATATTATTTTAAATATCAGATCTCACACTGACTTGAAGAGTTTTACTATTACTAGTATTCCTCTGGAGTAGTCTTCAGTGTCTAAAAACGGGAAATTGTGGGAATGATAAAACCACATGTCTAAAATAACAGCCAAGTATAAAGAATAAAGTTTAATACTAAAGGTGGAAGTATAGATGGAAAAAAGCTATAAGAGTAGTATCAACGAGAAATATATCGAATTATTACTCAAAAATGTAAATACAAATAACAGTTAATTTAGGCACCAGTCATGATGATCCCATTTCAAGTAAAATAGTTTTTCGGGATACGTACATTTAGATTTAGTGCGTGTGTAATCAGTACTTTTCTCAATTCATTCTGAATATCATAAGTGAATTACAAATATTCAAGAAGCTAAATCTAATTATCTTATTTTTACGTTACTGAATTTATTTTTTGATCAATGTCGTGCACTACATATTAAATTAAAATTAAATCTTAATAGTCAGTCTGTATAAATCTAAATTAGTTTCCACATAAATTCCTTATTTTTTTTTTTTGAAATTTTTTTTTCACTTCAAGATTCAATAATAAATTCAAAAAAATAAACTTTCAATCTTGTTACACTTTTAACTAAGCATTATAAATAATTAATCTTTAATTAATTAACACATTATTATATGGTATTGTCCTTTTCTATCAATGGTATAAGAAAATTCAAGAAGCATAATTTTGTGAAAAATTAATTATGCAGTAACGCGCAAGAACTTCTTCCATTTTATTATTTCGCATAAGAATGCTGAAATGAGCATTCACAAATAAGGACGCCTTCCCTTCAGTCTATTTGATATACGGTGATAACAGATCATGTGATTTATTTTATGCATATGATTTCGAACGATTTATATATTTATTCGCTTCCTGATAATTGCCGCGAACGCTTCCGTTATCGCGTCGCCTGCTTTTAGAATTCCTATCGCAAAATCATTTATTATAGCTTCCTGAGTTTCCATAGATGGTATACTGAAATTAACTTTCTCAACTCACATATCTGTCATATTCATTCGATATAAATTAATTAAAACACATACGTGGTTACTACATTTATTTTCAATGTATACTGCATCTTATGGAATTTCACATAATGTATTTAGGTACGATTTGGTATAAAGCTCTGATGCTTTTCAACAAATTCATATCTTTGAAATAAAGTTTCATATATATATATATATATATATATATATGTATATATATAGTAATATTAATTTTATTACAATGTGTCTAATGGAATATATATATATATATAATTGAAACATCTTTTAATTTTTCTATTTCTCTCTATAATACTAACTGTTTAATTATTTTTTTTGCTTTGCTTTTCAAATAAGTTTTTTTAAGAACAATTTTGAATAAAATTTATAATACCGGAACTAACCATTCGATTTTTCGAAATAATAAACCAATTTTATTTTCAAATAAACCCTTAGCTGTGGACTATAAATTCTATAACCTTATTAATTTTGTGCCATACCTGCGCTCTGAAAATTTTCCGCAGAAGTATGAATTATTTGAACCTCATTCTACTTTATCCCCCACATTTAATGGCTGGAAAATTTTTGTTTTTTTTCGGGCAATTATAAAGTGAAAAAACAAAAAGGCCAAAAATTTAGATTTTAAAGTGATATTAAATGTGTCCACTCTTTTTAAGGTAAATGTTTTTTTCCTCCTGAAATTTCTTCCAGTTATTGATTTTTTCTTTTTTTGAACTTGCTATTAAGAACAAAAGAACATTCTTCTCTTTCTCTCGTTTGCTTACTAATACTTCAACTATTACCGAAAGTGGTAGTCACGAATCAGCATTAATTCTTCTTTAATAAGAATTGTTTTCTCATAAAAATCGAAACTCTTTTATATCTCCCGTTGTGACATATCTCGCGTTCTTCCTCTAACATAACCTCTATGTTCTTTGACGGCCACGATTAATGGCAATTTAGAGAAAGTTCTGTTTGGAAAAGACAGAAGTGTAATTTGACGGCCTACCAAAGAATCACGGATATCCAGCCATTACTACAAGGTGCATACTATTGCACGCGAGACCAACAGCCTATCTGAAAGTGATTGAACCGTTGAGTATTCAACCAAGATAGGAAGATTATATTCTGAACGCTAGTATATTATTGAGACGAGATTAGGCGGGTATAATATATTTATATTGATAAGTGATCTAATTGCACGATCTGAGTTAGTTAAAACTGCGTACTTTGGTTTATTCTCACTTAATGTAAGTTTGTTCGATATCTAAGTAATTTAAGTTAAATTCTTAATAAAAGTCATATTAAGAATTATAGAATGTATCATATCATTCCGAGAATCCCACACCTCTAACTTACGCGGAAACCCCACGACATGGCTATCGAACGATGGCTATGTCGCACCGTGATGTAAAGTTTTGCGTTATCTCAATTATATTAAAGGTTGTAAAGCATTCGCCCGTGGGTGATGCCTTACTTCCAAGTTATCTTCGTGACCTAGGGGTGTGGGAGTGAATAAAGAACCAGGCGTTGCTATAATCTTAATATCTCCTTATTAAGATCTTAACTTAACACTAATAATGATAGTATTTATATTTTAACTTAGAGGATCTGAAGTGAGAAACGCACAATACGTATTACCAAACAAGCGCGACCTTAATCACTATGTTTAACTTTACGCCTATTCCTAATCTTAGTTTATACACAGTTCCTAATATTAACTTAAATTTTTCTACCTCTATATCCTGGTAGCAAACTCTCGAATCTTTAATGTTTTTCCCTTTTCCGGGGGGAATGGTATCCCAGTGCTTGGGGCCACTTTCACGGTTTGCTGACACTGAAATAGGGTTACTTCAGCTTTACACGTTTAAACTCCAACTAGCTTACCCACTTCCCAAAAGGCCACCTCGCCAGCTAAACGTCTGTATTTAAAAGGTTCCTATTTGAATAATCACCTTCGCTTCTGATTGTGGGGATTTGCTTTTCGGCCCAAAGAACCCAAGAGGAAAAAAAAGCACGATGAGCCGCAACTTTAAACTTTGGATTATTGGTTAAACATTCTTTTCAAATAAAGCACAGAATTTTTTTAGGATGAGTTTTTTAAAAATAGTGATGATATTATTTGAATTCAAGTTACAGATTATTTAGTAATGAATATAATTTATTTAAAACAATGCAGGAAAATGAGCCTAACAGCATTAAAAGACTAAATTATGCATTTTATTCACGTAATCTAGCAAACTATACATTTGTAATTATTTTACCTCATACTGAGAACTATCGAATACTTTCAATTGTTTTCAATCGAGTTGTCAAGGAAAATCTGTTTTGATATCTGATATCAAATTTAATTTCTTCTCATTCGATATGAAATGGAAGAGCTATTCCTGTTTAGCTAAATTAGCTAAACATTTTACTTTAAGCAGATAATTAAGTTTTATATAAACTATAAATTTCCCATTTTATCTTTTCTATTATCATCATGCCCTATTTATAAAGAGTTATATGAAGGTAAACACATATTGATGAAGGAAACGGTTCAAAATAATATAATTTATTTCTTCAAAGCTGATTTATGTTTTCATAAGTTCCTTTATAATAATGTTCTAATTATACTTTATTTTTAACACCATAGGCATATTTGTCAAGTATTAATATGAATGATTTGTCGGATTTGAATGAAATTAGCATAAGTATTTTATCTTTTAAAAATAAAAATTTGTACATAAACAAAAAGTACTACCAATTACTTATACATTGTGTTCCGGAATGATGTGACCAAACTTGGAGGGGAGGTAGAAAACATCATGAAGAGCCACTGTTATATAGGAAAGCATGAGTGAAAACAAATAGGTAGCGCTGTACGCGAGCTCGCATTTGTAGTTTCCTGAATTCAAACAGGGACAGAGTGCGATGAACATTAATCATTATACGAACGCCGTGTTAGAGGATATCCACTTCATTTGAGGCCTAGCTAACGGAAATTGAGTGTTGCTAATCGGTTGTATGGAGAAAGATATCCGACGAGGCAAAAAACCGAATCATCAAATGTTCTCTCAAATGCATCAAAGCCTGGTGAGACATGGTTCTTTTAGAGCCAAGATGGAAGGTGCTGGGTGGCTGCGAACAAGACGAATGCCCATATTTGAATAGAGTGTATTGCATGCTACGGATCAAAATCAACCAGTGTACGGGAGCTTCCCGTTGCAATCGGAAGATCTCGAACAACTGTCCATCGCTTACTACAGGGCGAAGCCTACATGCATTTCTTGGGCATACGAGTGCAGTTACTACAGCAGGATAATCACCCAAGACGTGTCGCGTTTGCCCAATGGTTTGTTAAACTAAATGTGGCAGGCATGCATTTTGCCATTTCCATGTTGTTCTGTGATGAAACAACCTTTTCATTTGAAGGAGTGTTCAATACGCACAACGCACATAGTGGTTTGAAGGTACAGCTCGGATCGTGATTTTGCAAAGCGAATAAATGGATATATGTATGATATTTAGTGTACTTATATTAGAAAAATGTATATAAAATGGTTTTTAATAATATCATTACAATAAAATTATTTAAGTCTAATATTTGACAAAAATTGAACATAGAATGAACAATTTTTCGTAAAATATTCTCACTTTGAGAAAAATGCCTCTATTATATTAATGATTTTGCCTGTATATAACTCAAACCTCTCTACAGAGGCTCAACTAGAATTTTTGAAATATATAGCTAAGAAGTGGGTTTATCTACATTTTACGACAACAGAGGGGAGAAATTTTAAGAAAAAAACGCAGATCATTATTTCAATGGGTTGTAACTCTGAAAATAATGTGATTTTTTCAAAATTCATAATTGAGCCTCTGTACAAGGATCTGAGGTATATACAGGCAACATATTACTATAATAGAATCATTTTTCACAGAAGGAGAGCATTTTGAATAAAAGGTTATTCTAAGTTAATTTTTTGCCGAAATAGTGTGTTTAAATATTTTTTTTTTGTCAAAATATCCTTACAACAATTTTATACATGTATTCTAATCTAAGTGACACTAAATATCATGAAAATTATCCATTTATGCGCTTTTTTTAAAATCACGGTTCCGAACGGATACCTTAAACAACTAACACAGCACCCGATCACTTGCCGCACAACAACGCTTCACTGTTAATGTGTGGGTGAGTATCGTGAGAGACAGTTTACTCTGCCCATACATCTTACCGCCTCGACTACGACTCTACAAGTATCTCGTCTTTCGGCAGGATGTTTTTCCGGAACTGCTTACCGATGTCATCTCACCTGTTCGGCGCTGCATGGGGTTTCAACAGGACGGAGCACCATCCGATTATGGAAGGTGTGTACTTGACCTTTTGGATAGAACATTTGGAAACAGGAGGATTAGGCAGGGTGGACCCATTGCTTAATCTCCCAGTCCCTTGATTTATCTCATCTGGATTTTTTTCTCTTGAGTGCCACAAACAGCCTTGAGTACGACACACTGATCTATTCTGAAATAGACCTGGTGGCGTGAATATCCATACCTGCTGCTACGATCCGTGAAACACACGGCATTTCCGAACATGTCTAACCATGAGCCCCGGGTCATGTTGAATATGCCAAGGGTCCAATGTAAACACCTTCTATATTGCCTTTTTGTCATACTTTTTATTTATTATTGGTTTTTTGGGTTTGTAATAAAGCGTTTTACATTACATTCTGTATTGTGCATTACTGACTTAGTGTCTCTTTATCTCGTTATTTTTCCGCTCATGCTTCCTTAATTATCTCCTGGATTTTCTCTACCTCCCTCCAAGTTTGTCAAAAAATTTCCCCCCTGTATTTAAACTTAAAATGGATTCATTTTTATTCGAAATTTAAAAAAAAAAAAACATTTTCTAAGTAGAAAACTGAATGCGAAACTCAAAACTTATGAGAAATACTCACTCAACAAATGACCATAGTATAATAGATAAATATAACTTTATTTCTAGGTTGGAAGTAATTTGAGCAATTACATAAGCAAATACATATCTGAAATTTAAAAAAAAATATTTTAATTTAAATTATTTTATATAAATAAAATGCACTAATTTTTATATATAGTAATTTTCATGCAGCGATGAATTCACTGAATTTTGGAGACATTGAAAGTTCATTTGTTTTTTAAGTGACTTAGCCCGGTATTCTTAAAAGGTTTTGGGATTAGTTTGTACGGGGTCAGCGCTTTTCTTTAACATAACCCTAGGGTTCCTTTGGGGCCAAAAATTAATGGCAACCTTTTTTAACCAAAACCCAAAAGCGAAATGGAAAAAAAAAATGAAAAAGGCTTTTAAATAAAAAAGTTTCAGTAAGGAAATGGCATTTTGGGGGAAAGTTATGAGTGAAAGAGTACAAGCGGGAAATTTACAGCCATTTGTGAAGTTACTTGGAAGATAACCCTTAATCAAGGTGCATACCCAAAGCACGTGCCCAGAGTTTTTTCATAAGATTGAATCTAAATTTGATTAAGGGAGGGTATTATTTTATATTGAACTGAATATTATTAGAAGTTAATAGGCGATTAAATAATTATAGTGGTCAGTTACCGGGTTCGGTTTTTAAATATTACGTGTGTTTGTTCATTTTGTTCTTCTTAAATAATATTATTAAAAATTTTAGACATTTTAAATTCCATTCTTTAAAAAAGTCATATTAAGAATTAAAAAATTTTATTCCTTTTCAAACCCCCAAACCCCTTTGCTACGCTTAAAAAAAGATAGTACCCGGGGCGGTATCACATTCCTTAAAAAGTTTAAAAACACCAGACTAATCATTTGAGGAAAAATAACTTTTTTTTAGAAATTTCTAAAAAAAGTACAAATAATGTCGTTTTACAGTAAATAAATCGCACCGTTCGATTCTTTGTTATGTTTTCAAATTAATTACTGTTTAATTTCTTATATTTAATAAAATTTTTGTTTATCTATAAAAAAATAAAAATATCTCAAGCAATACAAATGCAAAACATCATATTTAAAAAAAAAATTTTTACATAAATATAATAAATTACAACTGCTATATTATTACCATTTATTGAGTGTGACATGTAAAGGGAAATTTTTTATATTTTTTTTAGATTTAAACACTTCAACGGATAAGGTAGAATTTACAGAGGA
>BMAV01002711.1:0-54476 GCA_019973955.1 Trichonephila inaurata madagascariensis
CCATCTTTTTGGTGACTTGTGTCAAAATTTAAAGATTTTTTCTTTACGTTTTAAAGCATTCAGTTGAAGTAAAATTTTATATTCACGATTGTTTTGGATGAGAATACGATACTTAAATGATAATTAATAAAAATTACCACTTAATGTTGTGATTCTGTCCTATGTATATACATATTTGTATTAATTGTAACTATTTTATAAAAAGTAGCTAAAATAAAAATTTTGTTGATTTAAGTAGGAATTGACTTAATTTTTTTTTATATTACTTGTTTTTAGTAAAACCTTTAAAGTTTTAACCCAAATCACTAAGAATGAAGCCAACGTGACTCTATCTGTAATTCATTAAATAATTAGTTTCATTCAATTTATTTTAATTAATTATAATTAAGTTATCGTATTGTCAACCAAAACAATCTTGTACAAAAAATTTCACCTCAAATGGGCACGAAATGTGAGAAAAAAATCTTTTAAAGTTTTGACACAAGTCACCAAAAGGGTCATTAAGTCGCCAAAAAATGATGCCAACGTGGCTGTATGTGTAATTTTTGAATAATTAGTTTTAGTCAATTAATTTTTATTAATTATAATTAAATTACCGTATTGTTAACTAAAATAATTGTGTAGATAAAATTTAAGTTCAATGGAACGCTTTAAAATGTATTTTATTACCGACTGAATATTTGAACAAGATATATATAAGGAGATTGTGAACTAATAGTAGGCATTGAAAGCTGGACAAGAAATAGCGAAACTCCTCTATTTTTCTAAATTTAAATGCAATGTTTGTGAAAATTGTTTTTTTAATTTCTTTCTTGGAGAAAGCCAATTCTTCCAAAAATATGGTGATATAAAAAGAAAGAAGGAGAAAAGGCCAGCCAACTCTGCTATCTATAATTACAGGGTGTGGCAAAAACACTCGGAAAAATTTCTTTCACCCTAGAATACTCAAAGAATTTCCGTGTTTTTACTTTCATTTATGTGTTTTTGATAATGTCGAGCAAAAGGTCTGCTATTTTAGAGTTATTTCTGCAAGGAAAACAACAGTTCGTTTGCTGATTGTACCTCGGCAAACAGTGTCTGATGCAATCTGACGTTTCAAAGAGCTTGGCAACAATTGGCACTGTAAGCACTTCAAAGAATCATAAGGCCGCCGAAAAGAGAGTCCAGAGAAATCCGAGGGTTTCCTTGAGACAGACCGCTCGTGAAATGGGAATAAGTGACAGATTGGTGAGGCGAATAGCAAAAACGGAGTTTGGACTGAAGCCTTACAAGTTGCGAAAGGTTCAGTTTCTCACTGGAAAAAACTAACTCGCAGGGCTCCGAAGATGCCGAAAACTTTCGAGATGGTCCGCAAGTCAGCGCTGCGAGAGATTCCTTATCACCGATGAGAAGCTCGTTACAGCTCAACAAGTTCATAACTCCCAAAATGATAGAATCAGGTTTGTGGACTCTCCAAGTACCTCAGCAATTAATTGAACATCGCCAATATCCAAAGTCTGTCATGGTCTGGGGTGGAATTTGTGCAAGTGGAAAAAACCTTTGGTTTTTGTGGAAGAGGGCGTTAAAATCCAGCAAAAAGTGTACCAGAGAGACATTATTCCGTGGGACCAAAAGCATTTCGGAAATTCAAATTGGACGCTTCAACAAGACTCTGCACCAATTTGCAAAGGCAAAAAGGCACGAGAGTAGTGCAAGGAGAATTTTCCAGACATGATATCATCTGAAGAATGACCAACTACTCTCCGGCTCCCAATCCCATGGATTACATTGTATAGTCTATTTTAGAGTCCAGGGCCAGCACTAAACTTTGGATTCTCTAAAGCAATCACTTCTGGGAGAATGGGGTATATTAAAGGTAAAAGACTTGAGGTTCATTGATGAAAATTTCTGCAAGCTCTTGCGCCTCTGCATTGCTGTAAACGGCATTCACTTTAAAACCAGTTAAATTTATTTATTATTACGAGCGTATTCTTATTATCATTTGTTATATTTTAATAATTTCTTAGTTTTTAATAAAGTTGTATAAAAAAATTGTTTGTCCGGGTTTTTTTGCCGCACCCTGTATTCTGAATTTGATAGCTTCGATCTCCTTACATGAGTTTTCAAAACCATCGATTACATGCATTGTCATCCATTATATTATTCCTTTAAATTTCTGAAGAGGGGCTATTTGTTGTTCAGAATTGTAATGTTTACATTTTCCTAAGAGTGACAAAAATAATTCATTTTCGAATTCTCGAGAAACAAATTACTTCCAAGAAAATTTGCGCTGGAGGACGAATACAATGTAGAATCAAGTCTTTTCTGCTTTTACAATCGTAGAAGATAATTAATCGATTTGGTAAAATAACTATAAACTAGAAATATCCTATTTTTAGTTTTCCTCATAACAAATTATTTTTCTTAAGAATTCAGTCGATTAAATATGCTGCAATTTCTCGGAAAATCGCATTATCATTTTTGAATTTTAAAGGATCAATGAATATTCAAATGCTGGAAAAATCAAAGTATCAAAGAGAAAAACATTACAAATTTAATACTCTTGGGAAATGTTTATTTTCTTTATGTTTCAATGCATAAATATACTTCACAATCAATTCTATCTCTACTTTGTTTCAGAATATTGGTTCTCAGTCATTAAGATTTCTAAATTTTAAATGATGTTCTTTAATTATTCACATTTCAACTTTTTGAACTGAAAACACATTTCTGTTTTATGTATTTTAACAGCACTTGACATATATTTAGTTAGGGTAAAAAATATTCTTAATTTTTTATATAAGCATTTAGCTTTTCCAAAACACGCCTTTTTATACAACAACCATTACTTTTTTGTTTTACATTTTTTTATTTATCAAAATCGTCTCACAATATTAGTTACTTGTTAAAAAACTGTAATGTAACTTGTTTGTTAATATGGAAGATAAATCATTATTAGTGTTTGATGAAATACACTGAAAAATTTATATTAATGTTACAAGAAATATGATAAAATCAAGATAATTATGAAGTTAGTCTGTTTTATTATACTTTATTCATTTTAATATTACCTTCCTGTTTTTTCTAGTTTTTAAACTGGATCGACTAAAAAAAAATTAAATAGTACTTTTCCATTTTGCCAGGACAGGTAATAAAGTCACCAAAATGGTACAATCGAGACATTACGGAATATTTCCCTTAATACTTTTTACAAGCATATTTTAAAACAAGTATTTTACTTTTCTTATAAGTAACATATTTTTTGTTAAATACGTCATAAATGAATGAAAAACCAATGAAAATTTAAGGTTTGCTTAGAACAATTGCTGTATGTGCTGCATGTTGTCGTTAAAAAAGTCTGCTTGGCGAGATTTGTGTTAGCGAAAAATGGAAAAGTATTAAATAAATACTTATTAGTTTACTTCCGATGATTACACACCCACAAATTATTCCTAATTCAGAAACACTTAAAAATAGACTGAGAAACTTTTCTATGGGAAAGTGCTCTTAGTTGTTAGTCAAAAACAAACAAGATAAAAGTTGAACTTTTATCATATGTTGTAGAAGCAATTACATTAATATACCGCTTCTCATTTAATTCGTGAACATCTGTAATCTTGCTTTTCAATTCCCATACTATTAGTTCATTCTCTCCCTATATATATATATATATATATTTAGTATAATAAAATAAAAGTGAAGAAGTTCTAGAACCTACAGTGCTAAAGAAGGAAGAAATTGGAATTCACAACAAATGTAGATACAAAAAAAACTTCGGACTAAACTGGAGACCTATTGTGATTTCTATAGCTGTCGCTGAATTAGGCCAGAGATTTAGGGTTAGCAATGCCTTATGGATCCAACCTTCCCCGTACAGCAGAAATTTTCGACATAATAGGGGAAATAAAGAGCCATGTTGAAAAGTTAATATACATATGTTGTTCAAATTTTCAATATTAATAAAATACATTTTATTTATCCACTCCAGTTCAAATACATTTTTTTAAAACTTATTGGGGATAACACTTGATTTTAATACAGTTTTTTTAAATATTAACTCATTAATTCAATTTAATTAATTAATTTTAGTTTTATATGGGGAAAATATTAAATTTGTTCCGAATGAAGGCGACAGTAAACATTGATTATTGCAAGGAAACTCGCTTTCTATTTTGTCTCTTAATTTTGTGATTCTGTGTCATATGTATATACATATTTATATAAACTGTAATTACTTAATAAAAAGTGACTAAAATATAATTTTTCTTTGTTGACCTAAGAAAGAACTGAGACTTAATATTACTTGTTTATACCTATATCTACGTAACACAAGGGTGTTCAACTCAAAGGCTAACTTGGGCCAAGCAAACAAGGTTTGAATTAAAGTGAGCCACGAAAAGAATCAATATTCATGGAAACGTAAGTTTATTTGAGTAATACATTATAATAAACATAAATAAAAGAACAAGAAAAATGTGATGTTTACGTCCTGATACTTAACTTATCTTCTCTCCTACCATCTTTCCTATTTCGTGAGAAATTTTGAATTATTATTACATATTTGTTACTGTCGACCAGGGGGTATAATTAGAAACAACAAGTATTTCCTATTGTGTTCAATAAAATTACATAAAATATAAAAGATTTATTCAAATGAATGCACAGTTCTGCATGTTTAGTGAAACTTTCATGTTACTTTCGATGGGATGTTGTATACATATGCTTTTTTAGTAAATTTATTTTTAATATCTTGTAAAGAAGAAAAGCAATTCTCAAGTATAAATTTGAGCAAAGTTTTGATTTCTGATTGAAATACATGCTTTCATTAATAGTTGAATATTAGAACTTCAGTATATAACTAATTATAATTTAAATTACAATGTTTTAATAAAGTATTCTCTGCATTAATATTAGGATAGCGTATTATTCCAATGTTCAATATCTGGAATAAAAAGAGAAGCACACTAATTTACATGGCTATAATACCTTTTAAATAATAACAGACGGTAATGAAATGAAAGATTTAAAGTTTAAAAATTCATTGTGAATCTTTAAAAATCTGTTATTGTATAATTTAATGATAGTTAAAATTCACAAGAAACAAGATTAATTATTCCTTATATACAAATTAACATATACTTAATGTGGTGTGCTCTTTCTGTGTATATACACTCACATGTAGAGATTCTTTTAGTTGTTAGGGTACTTGGAAAAATTCTAGAAAAGGATCCATTACATTACTCTATACATTCATAAATTAATTAGATTATATAATTGAAACTTAATTCAAAATGGGCTATGAATACACTTAAAACATGTAGAGTAAAGAAATTAATCAGGGAAAATTTCCCAAACCCAAAAATTAACCCTCTGTTTTAAATTAAAAGCAGTAATTTTACAAGGGAAGCATATGTCCCAGTCAATTTTCAAGCTATAAAGTTATATTTTATTATGATTTGCAATGAATTAATTATTTAAATACATTATATGTATAGTAAACAATGACATAAAACACGGTTATCTTAGTTTGATCTTTTTTTTTTTTTAATTTGTAAAATAAGTGTATGAAACTTTTGATGTAAAAACGAATGGATAAAAAAGCAAACTTAAGCTTTTTTAGTTTTTTATTCGGACAATTCCTATTCATTATTAATCTGGTTATAAAAATGTAACACAGGCATATTCAATTTGTAATTTTTACATGTGAACGTTTTGCAGTATGAGCAATATCAAGACCGCATTGTTGTTTTTAGCACCACCACATGTGTTGACTTGCTTTTCTCTACAGTGATCCTTCGGCTGAATAGAGCAATAAATAAACCATTGCTAAATAGGAAGTAGGTGTTAATCTTGCAGTTTCTTTTAAATTTGCAAAAGAATTTCAAGGCTTGACACCGCTGTATCTGTATGGGTTTAAAAAAGATAAACTCTGTGTAGGGAATTCACAAAAACTCGCATATCATGCACATTTTCAAATACTTTTTTATGGCTTATATTACTAGCTTATAGCTTTCTATGTATTTTTTGGTGTTTATCAAAAAACTTAAAAATAGAAAATCAAACTTATAAGGTGCATTAAATATTAATAAAAACATTTTTAAAAAACTCGATCATTTCTTTTATTAGTGTTTCTTGAAGATGCAATTGCTTATGCCACTAAAAGAACCACAAATGTGGAACTAAAAAACCAGTACCATTTAAATAAAATTTCAAATCTACATTAATTTCATTTTTTTTAAGTTAAAACTTCAACAGAGAATAATTTAAATTGGATATTCATTAGAAAATTATTTTTCAAAAATTCCTAATTTATATTTAAGGGAACTAAATGTCTAGAAACACAACTAATAAAGGTAGCTGATATAACAAACTCTTTTATCTATTAAAATATTTTATCTTCGATATCTTAGGAATTGTTAATAATTCTCATCTTATATAATTTATTCATAAATGCTTCTTTTCATTTATTTGTAAATAATAGATCAGTAAGATAATATTATTAAATAAAAGTCTATTTTCTTATCTGTTGAATATCTAAGAGATTTGTTAGCACACTATTTAAGGTATTAAGAATTAAATTATTGTATTGGTATATAATCTAGGTACACAGAAATGCACTTCACTTTTTTTCTATCATCTAACTGTCATTGATTAGAAGTCAAAATATAAATATCGTGTAATATGATATTTTTACTATATAGTTCAATAAAAGCAACATGTTATTAACTAGATAGATACCAAAAAAAAAATTGTCATTATGTAGGGAACAGATACAATATTTTAAATCTTTGAAAACAATTATATATACTCTATAGCAAAAAACAAAAAAAAAAAAATCTACGCAGCAAGGAGAAGTAGCCCGAGTATAACGGTTCATCTACATCCAATACTTGAGAAATATTTTTAAAAAAATTTACGAGAATAATAAGAAGTTAATAATTTATTTTACCAATATTAAAAACTGTCATTACATACATGAACCCCTATAATTACTCTAACCATCAATATCATATGTTTCGAAAATGATCCGTTAGTCTCATTGTCACAATTGACTTCGGAATGGGTGCCAGCGCCTACTATTTTCCCATACGTTGTTAACTTCCGCGCCATCCAATGCATTTGTTATGCAAGGTTTATTTAAAAGAATTTATTATAGAAGAAATCTAAAGAATTATTAAAGACTGTTGAACATATACAAACTGCTCTGTTTCCCTTTTTTTTTTGCATGCAAAATTTCTTCACTTTTCATACTTGTGTTATAGTGAGCTCTGCTTGAGAATATTACCAATATCTTTGAGGTTTAGGTGATTAAAAAAAATAGTATACAAACAAATTTCCTAAATATGAGCAGACAACGATGCTTAGGACAGATTGAATACTGCAGATAAACTGCGAAATGTGGTGCAAAGTGGCCAAATTGGAGGGTTACATATTTTCTTTTGGAAAGGTAGAAAACTCAATTTCCCCAATCCAGCAAATGTTTTGCCTTCGATGGTAAGCCGCATCTAATTTTCAGTAGTAAAAACACTGGAAAAATAATGCTACTTAGATTCCAGTAAATAGTGTGACCAATTTCAGAGGATCATAAATTTTTATTGAATTAAGTTATTTACATGGAATTTTTAATATGGTTTCCTCTAGCACAGTACATTTTACGTAAGCGTTTCGGTTAAAATAAAGGAGTTTTCTCGACCATTTTAGGGCTATTTTTCCAACTTCCTCTTAAATTGCTGTTTGAAGCCCTTGAAATTTCTTACTTTAAGTCTATTTAATTTTTTATTTAAGTACAAAAAATAATAATTACATAAAAAATAATTGCTTGCAAGGAACACAGACAGGGGATAGTGGTAGTCATTTATCAGGAAGAAGAAATTTATTTTTTTATATTTCAGTCATTTTATATTTGATTTTGCAGTTTGATTTGGTGCCCAAAGTTGGCGAAAGCCAGGGTGGAAAGCTCAACTTTCTTATCTGCACTGACTCACTCTCTTCACTCCATTGTTTGCTAAAATGTAAACTCTACAGAAAAACTTTTGTTGTAGAGGTTCAGTCTATTCTTACTACTTAGACTACGACATCCACTTTCATATGTTCGGGGCCATAGCGGAAATCTCGGCAATGACAAGAGCGGATCAATTGGCCAAAGAGGCAACTGCCAAGATGTGAACAGCACGATGTCTGTGCCATTACATCCCACTGGAAGCATTTAGCTTAGGGAAGAACTGTTTCTTCCTGGAACATCAATTCTTGGCCTCGCCTAAAGCTTTGTGGACTAAAGGAGTTTTTCAACCATTTATCAACGGCTTAAATGTAAAATTTTGTTACTGATTTCAAGTTATCCCAGATTCTAACAGGCCATGGAAATTTTTAATAGCTATTTATCTAGATTTAATTTAATTGGTGATGATATTTGTTCTTGTGGTCAGGATGCTGAAACTGTGGAACATGTATTGTTGTATTGTAAACTTTTATTTCTGTAAAGAAAATTTCAGAAAGAGGTTGAAATGTTTAGGTATTTCCTGGCCACCTGTTTTATCTTTGTTGGTTAAATGTACTGAAACATAATGTCTTAAGAAAATTTGTCTACTGTATAGATTTTTTAAAGTTTTATATATTGGTGCCTCCCTTTTTTATATTTGTGTATAGATTTTAAATTTTTATATATTGGTACCTCCCTTTTTATATTTGTGTATTGCCACTTTCTTCCTTTTTTTGTTTTTGTCTTGTTTGTTTGTTTGTTTTTTTCCCTTTGTTTGTGTCTGTGTTTTTTTTTCCCTTCAAATTTGTTTTGTTTTTGAGTTTAATTGAGGTTACCACTTACGTCTGTAAGCCTCATGTTGTAACTTTGCGGAGCATGAGGAGTTTTATAAATAAATTAAATAAAAAAAAAAAAAAAAAGTTGGTGAAAAGCAAAGTTTCGTTGAATGTAAAGATGTTTACTTTCTCTGATAAAGTGTTCCAAAACTTTATTATGATAGTATTTAGCATTAGTTTTAGACTTCAGTTCCCCCCAAAAAATGATTTTGTTAAGCCTTGAGGGGACATTTACATGATGGCCAACTTGCCTTTTGCAAAATAGCTGCGTCTTTTCAACGTTTTTTGCATTTAACATATTGTATCTTCGTTTTGAAAGTTGTGAATGACAGATGGAAAAGTGCTTTATCAGAAGTTATCCATGTTTTGTATCTACCTATGCATAAAATTAAGTACAAAAGACAAGAACGTCTTCTTCGTTTTCTTACGGTTTTGACAGACAGATGAAAGTCTGGAAAATTTACTTTTTATGGCCAATTTTCTTTATCTGACGATAAATTGTCGATTGTTATATCTGTAATTTCCTTGCCATAGATTTTGAGGCGAAGGATCTTCTACAGCGATAATTCTTTTCAACTTATTCTTTTCTTTTTCATTAAGGATTTCCTTTCGTTCACATTTTTTCCCCCTGGACCTTTAAATTGTGAGCCAAATTTTATATCTTATTGAAGTTTAGATAGTAATACAATAGAAAAATGTATTTTTTGATTTTTAAATGCTTTATTTATTGCAGAATTTGAGCAACCATCCTACAAAAGTTGAAAAATTTCGTTCCGAGTTTCAGAATCTAATTTTAGTACTAGAAATTTCTCCCACTAAAAAAAAAAAGGTTAGATTAGTAATTTAAATGTTTGATTTTCAAAGTAACACCAGTAGTAAAACGATAGAAATTTATCATAAATAGTTATATGCTTTTAAAATTGGTCACACTAATTTTGAATCAATTGTTATATACACTCTACAAACAGAGGTCTTCAAACTTTTTCGGCTCATGGAATCATTAGAACTGAAAGTTTTTTGAGAAACCCCATTTTTCCACCCCCCTCTCCCACAAACACATACACTTAAAAGAATACTTCATAAAACATTTAATATAGATCCACATATGTTATAGGAATGGTTAAAAAAGTATTGCGTTTATTATAAAAAATTTCAATGTAATTTTAATATAATTCATACTTACACAATAATGTTAAGGTATCCGACTACGTTCGGAACAGTGATTTTAAAAAGGCGCATAAATGGATAATTTTCATGATATTTAGTGTCACTTAGATTAGAATACAGTATAACATTGTTTTATAGACATTTTGACGAAAAAAGTTATTTAAACAATATTTCGGCAAAAATTAACCCCAGAATAACCTTTTCAAAAATGTTCTCCTTTTGTGAAAAATGCTTCTATTATAATAATATTTTGCCTGTATATAGCTCAGACCGCTTTACAGAGGCTCAACTATGATTTTTGAACATTTCGCATTATTTTCAGAGTTACAATTATTTGAAATAATTATCGGCGTTTTTTCCTTAAAATTTCTCCCCTCTGTTGAAGTAAAACACAAATAAACCCACTTCTAAGTTATATATTTCAAAAATTCTAGTTGAACCTCTGTAGAGATGTCTGAGCTATATACAGGCCAAATATTATTATAATAGAAGCATTTTTCATAAAAGGAGAACATTTTGAAAAAATTTGATAACGGATTAATTACAGCCGAAAATATTAACAAAATAATTTTTATTGTAATGCTATACTTTTTCTGTAATACATGTTTTATATTTTATTTTTTGGGGACTCACGTTGAGGAATATTTTACGCTTAAATTGTTCTGAATGGCAACTATGTGAGAAATTCTGTGTATTTTACATGAATTTGCAGCCGAAAATATAGGAGCTGTTCTTGTTTAAATTTAGATTTTACTGTCGAATCTGTTGATATATGTCAATAAGATGTATTCTCTCCATTATTGTATACACATGGGTGACAAAATAATACGAACACCTAGGAAAGAATGCTTTATTAATAGGGTTGGACCCCCCTTTGACTGAATTACGAACTGTATGCGACGTGGGATGGACGCATAGAAGCGCGAACAACTTTTAATGGAATATGAGGCCCCTTCTTCGTGGAGCGGTCTCTAATGCCGAAATCGTAGATGGAATCGAGCACAGGTTTGGCTCAAATATCCCACAAATATTCAATAATATTTAAATCAGGTGACTGAGGGGGCCAAGAAGAGATGACCTACGTCCCCCTCATGCTCTGCAAACCATTCTTGCACGATTTTTAGCTCTGTGGATAGGAGCGTTGTCGTCTTGATAAAATGGGCATTCTCGGGAAATAAAGGTCTGGACCAAATGGATGCACCTGATCCCCAGGATATCGACAGTGGGCAACTTGAACCTGCCATGCAGAGTAACAAGTGGCCCAAGATCACACCACCAGATATCGCCCCCCCATACCATAGGGACCCACCTCGTAGCCACGAGTCGGCATGATGCATTCAGGAGCAAATGCTTCTTTGAGGTGTTCTCCACACATAAACTCGTCCGGTGTGGTCTGGAATAGGAGAACGTTGATTCATCCGACCAGATGACTTGTTGCCACTGTTGTGGGGTCCACTGTCTGTGTGTTCTACACCACTGGCGTCGCTGTAAAGCATGACGTGCTGTTACCAAAAGGTTTACAGTGCAACTCTTATACAAGTTCGAAGCATGCAGTTCCTTTGGACGGTTCTTGTACTGAAATAGGGTTACAGATGACTATTCACCTCAGACGTTATTTGGGATAGCGATTGCTTTTGCGCTTTCGGGCCACTATGCGGGTTAAGACTCTTTTATCCCTCTCGGTAGCTTTCTTTTTCCCGTCCCATATTTGTGCCAGACGCCACATTCCCAACTTCTTGTGTATGCTTTGTCATAACGAGATTACAGTACTTCTTACACGCCCAAATAATTAGCTGTTTCCGTCACCAGGCAACCAGCGCACCTCATTCAATCATACCTTTTTCCGAACTCTGACAGGTCCGTCATTATTGCGTTTTTCAAGTACAATAGACGCGTGCAACACCTATTGCAGCTGTTGAGCGACGATACGATACCTTTCGAATCCGCTAGGCGGCGGACTGCAACGCAAAATGACATGCGCGCTGTGCGTCTTTGAAATGGGCCATGCCATTTCGCGGTGTTCGTATTATTTTTGTCACCATCATGTTTTTGTTTACAAATTAAAGAGGTACAATTTCCAACAAAAAAAACATTTAGTTTTGCAAAACATTGTTCTAACGAGTGTAAAATTATTTCGGAGAACCCAGGATAGTAAACAAACGAATATTAAAAATCTAGAGTAGGTAGTACACATAAATAACTGTTTTAATACTCTTTTATTAAGCTATAATAAATGCCTAAATATATTAAAAAATACTGTTATATAGTATGTATACATTTTTTCAGTTTTAATGACTGGGGTGAGCATTAGATACTTGCAATGTAGTAACGAGTCATTAACGTGAATTAATTCATCTTGCATACATATTTATAATTTTCTTTTCAATTTTTTATTGACTCGTGGAACCGCTGGGTATGCCTCGTGGAGCCCCAGGGTTCCATGGAACGTAGTTTGAAGACCACTGCTCTATAACAAAAACATTCGATGCCCCAAGGAGGAGGAGCCCAATTATAATGAAATTTCGTATACAAAGACATTTAGCCTGAACAAGCAAATGATTAAAATTTGGTGTCCAATAAATAAAAAGCGGGAGCTCCTGCGCATTCAGCAGGCGTTAAAAAGCGATTCTTAATCAGATGAACGAAATTTCTGTTGCAATTCGACGTTTATATCTTACGTTGGCCCTCAAAGTGTTTTATGCCTTCCGCAGAAATTTTTTTCTATATTTGGTTTGGCATATATTTGTGAGGTAAGTTTTATTTATATGAAGATTACAAAATTGTAAATATAGATACAAGTAGACAAACATTAACTTGCAGGCAGTGATGATAATTTTAACAAGCAATCTCACCTCAGATTTAAAAAAAAAGTAGAAAAGTGTGAGCTAAGTTTTAATTGCATGAAGATCAACAATAGTAAATGTAGATAAAAGTAGACAAACATTAACTAGCAGGCAGTGATGAGAATTTCAACTAGCAATCTCACTTCTAAACCAGGGATCGGCAACATTTTACATTTGGCATGCCAATCTACCATTCTGTTACAATGCACGACACTGTAGAACATTTCTAAAAGAATTCAATTACCTCGATAATGTATGCAGAGTTAGAGAATAAAGATTAATAATATAGAGATTTAGATATTCCTTACATATATTAATTTTGAATCATTTTAAAACATTTCTTAACATACAAATAAACAGCACAGAATACAAATATTTATTAAACAAAAATAAAAAAAAATTAAAATTGTACGCGTATATTATATGTTCTTAAAACATATTTATTAGAATAAGAAATGAACAACACCAAAATATAAGTATTTCCCTTCATTATGGATAAAAAAAATTGAATTATATATATATATATATATATATATAAAATGATAAATAAAAATTCTAATGCATACCCTACTGCTTGCACCGCACTATATTTTCATATAGCAAAATTAAAAGTATAATATGTCACTTTCAATTTGACACAATTTTGAGCATTCAGTTGTTAAACAATATTTTTGTGGACTCGGAAATATTTTTCATATGAGGAAAGAATTTTTACTTCGATATGTAGAACTGAAAGCGGAAAACAGAGAACAAGCAATTTTTTCTCTTCAAACAATTAAATTTCTCCGGTAATGGAAATCAATAATTTTTAAAAAAATGGCTGTAAATTTACCTTTAGAGTCATCTTTTAGATTTTTTTGCAATTCCGTAAAAGTCCATAATTCTAAAAATGTTTGCCAAATAAGGTCGATTACAAATTTATTAACTTCAATCCTCTCGAAAACTGCAGTAGTGCAGAGTACCACGTGCCACATGTGGCATGCGTGTAGTTGGTTGCCGATCCCTGTTTCAATTACGGTTATAACTGGAATACTTTCTACATCAGAAGTCGTCAATGTATGGCACGCGGGCCACTTCCGGTACGTGGTACAATTCTCAGTGGCACTCTACACTACTCTACAAATTTATCAATTTTTGAATGGATGCAAGTTATGTACCTCATATGACAAACATCTTCAGAATTACGGACATTTACGGATTTACGAAAAAATCTGAAAGATAATTTTAAAGACAAATCTACAGCTCTTTTGTAAATTATTGAATGCTATTGATGGAGATATTTAACTGTTTGAATAGAGAAAATTGAATGTACTCTGCTTACCACTCTTTTGGTTCTACATATCAAAGTAAAAAATCTTTCCTTATATGAAAAATACTTCGAGTCCGCAAAGAAATTGTTTAACATCCGAATGCTCAGAATTGTGTCAAATTGAATATCACGCATTATACCCCTGATTTTGCGATATGAGGTGTGAAATGTTACCAGCGCTAGGTTCGCATTAAAATTTTTTTTTATTCATCTTTGTACTTAATTATAATGAAGGGAAATTCTTATATTTTATGTTGTTTATTTCTAATTTTTATAAATATGTTTAAAAGTACATAATGTGTATGCACAATTTTAATTATTTTTATTTTTGTCCAAAAATATTTATAAACAAAAATATACTGCATGGAATATAACTATCTTTAAATGGTCAAATTTAAAAAATAAAGCTAAATCTCTCTCTAAGTTATTAACCTCTATTCTTTAACTCTGCATGCATTACCGCGGAAATCGAATTGTTTCAAAAATGTCGTACTGTGTGGCACGCTGAATCATGACCCGGTGAATTGAGCGGCACACCACAGCTAAAAAGGTTGCCCACCACTGTTCTACATGTCCTGGTCAAAAAAAACCGTTTTCCACAGTTCAAACCATATATATATATAAGCTGTTATTTCCTCTGTGTCTAATCTGCCGTATCTTCTTCTTTCTTTTGCTTAGCCAGCATGCTTACAAAAGAAACGGAAATATAGAGCTTATTTCAGTGCTTGTTTATTTGCATATAAATTCTACAGGTTTATTATTGGGCTTGTTGGAGTTTACAGAATCAATAAAATGAAATCAAATGAAGTGATCAAAATATAGGAATGAACCCACATATTTTGGTGACTGATAAAAAAAATTCTTCCTAGAAGGCATTGAGCAAGAAGTGGTGTCATGATATGAAAAAAAACATTTTGCCAGAAAAATCATAATACTTCATGGTGTTTATTCATGAATCTACGAATTCACACTCGGGTAGAAATATCAAAATTGAAAGAGGATGCATTAACTTTTTTTTTTCGTGTTCTACGAAACACCTAAAAGCACTGTGATCACGCAATAAAACGAAAATAGATTTCGAAGTGGTCGGGTACAAGTAAATACACAGAGTCCTAAAGAAACTTTTAAAGTACTCTAGAAATAAGGGAAAAAAACAGATTAATATTTAAAAAATAAATAAATTTCATTTATATTTATAGGGTGGATAGAAGAGTTTTTTTCCAGAATTTCAAAATCTATCTATGTGGCAAAAAAAATTTCTCCTCCTAATTACATGACAAATTAATTCCCGTAAACTTATTTATGTAGCCATATAAATATGTAGGTTTCACTACTGTTATAAAATATAATAGGGTACACAACAAATTTTTCTATATTTGCTTTTCCTTAAAAATATTTCTTTTGAAGGAAGCATAAATGTAAAAAGCCAAAAGTCCTAATACTTAAAATGAAATTGCTTGGGAAAATTGATTTAACAATTACAGCAATTGTTCTAATGGTCAAAAGTGACGGCAGCTGAGTTATTGCCAATTTTTAAAATAGCCGTGTATTATAATGTATTTCAATAAATATCGATATTAATATTTAGTTATGAATAATGGATATATTTTTTTTGTTGCGAAGCATATCATCCTTTATGAAATTTTGATTTTTATTACTCATATGGAATTCCTGGCATACACGTTTTAACAAAAACAGACGAAATATTGGATAACTTACGAAAAAATAAAAACGGTCCACTCAAGCTACTATGGATTTTAATGCGTTTTTCTTTTCTCTCAGAGGGAAATGAAAATCCATAACACGAAAATATGTATTTTTCTGTAAGCTGTTTGAAAGATTCTGTACTGGACTGTCCTACTGTGTCATTGGAAAATTCGTTGTAGTAGATGATGATATTGTGTTTAATTATGACAGATAAATACAATTTGTAGTTTTGTTCAAAGCTAAAAACGACGAATATTTTATGAATGAATTTTAAGAAATGAATATTGCACAGCCCCTGTCCCATAATCCAGAAATGAGGAGCAGGAAGAATCACGTAAACGCAGTTGTGCAGACTCACATTCCAATGATTAAAGGGAATAACAAGGAAATGGATGACATCGAACAATTCATTGACAATTTGATTCTAAAAAGCAATGAAAAGAAAGAGAGAAAAATATCAGATTGTTTTTCTAAAACTCAATAAATGTTTTGTTTATCAAAAATGGAAATTTTGTATTAAATTTCAATTACGTTCTTGTGGGAATGATTTTATTCATTGATTTCTATTAAATACATGCATATATTCCCATATCTGTTGTGAAATATAAACTGATAGCTCCAAAGCAAACTTAATTTTTTTTTGAATTGCTTGCTCAGAACAGCAGCAGTATCTTTTTCTAAGAAATTCTTTTCTAACACGAAAAAATATCTCAGTCCCCCCTCAATTTTCATGTTAAACGATTTTCACTGTATAAAACTTGTAGCTCAAAGTATTCAGTATTAATGGGTAAAATAAATGTTTAGCTAGTGAAATTTTTGAAAACGTCGTTGAGCTCGACAGATTCAACATGCAAACGTGTGCGTTTAAAAAAAAGTACATGAAGTGGCACACTTTACATTTTAAAGAGCATTCTGCTGCAATGACTGGATGTATTTTTATGAATAATGTATTTTTATCGGGGTTTTGAGGATTTTATGCCGGATAGTCGTAAAGAACAAGACAGTTCTTCAGGAAACTTGCGTAAAATGTACGGATTGCAAAATAATCAGCGAAATACAGGATACACAGAAAATTTTAGCCAGACTAAATCTCAGAATGTCTTCACACCTTCAACAGTGCTGAGACACAACTGTCAGTGTCTAAAATACTAGTATACTAGATAATTCACAAGTACCGCTTCGTACTAGTCAACAGCCGAACTAATCTCTATCTTCGAATCTTCTTGATTCAAATCAGTGCTACTCTTCAACCATCAAAAACAAGACTAACTCCAGTTTCTGTTTCAGTTTCAAAAGGAACTTTTCGGGGCACGATTTAGCTTCTCGAAAAATCCCAATGAGTCATAGATGTGGATATTAGTAGATTTCCCACCCATAATTTACAAAAAGAATTCATAGGGTCATGAACTCGCAAAGGTGGTCGCCAACATGGTCACCAAAAGGATGCCAACTTGGCTTTATCCTTTGGTAGGCGTAAATGTTGCCATTGAATTGCCATTATAATGTAGACACCGTTGCTTGTGAATCTACAATTCTAACATAAAATAAATATAACAACAAACATATTATACATCTATATTTGGTTTGGCATATATTTGTGAGGTAAGTTTTATTTATATGAAGATTACAGAAATTGTAAATATAGATACAAGAGTAGACAAACATTAACTTGCAGGCAGTGATAATAATTTTAACAAGCAATCTCACCTCAGATTTAAAAAAAAGTAGAAAAGTGTGAGCTAAGTTTTAATTGCATGAAGATCAACAATAGTAAATGTAGATAAAAGTAGACAAACATTAACTAGTAGGCAGTGATGAGAATTTCAACTAGCAATCTCACTTCTAAACCAGGGATCGGTAACCTTTTACATTTGGCATGCCAATCTACCATTCTGTTACAATGCGCGACACTGTAGAACATTTCTAAAAGAATTCAATTACCTCGATAATGTATGCAGAGTTAGAGAATAAAGATTAATAATATAGAGATTTAGAGATTCCTTACATATATTAATTTTGAATCATTTTAAGACATTTCTTAACATACAAATAAACAGCACAGAATACAAATATTTATTAAACAAAAATAAAAAAAAATTAAAATTGTACCCGTATATTATATGTTCTTAAACATATTTATTAGAATAAGAAATAGACAATATAAAATATAAGTATTTCCCTTCATTATGGATAAATAAAAAAAATGGATTATATATAAAATGATAAATAAAAATTCTAATGCATACCCTACTGCTTGCACCGCACTATATTTTCATATAGCAAAATTAAGAGTATAATATGTCACTTTCAATTTGACACAATTTTGAGCATTCAGTTGTTAAACAATTTTTTTGTGGACTCGGAAATATTTTTCATATGAGGAAAGATTTTTACTTGGATATGTAGAACCCGAAGCGGAAAACAGAGAACAAGCAATTTTTTCCCTTTAAACAATTAAATTTCTCCGGTAATAGCAGTCAATAATTTTAAAAAAATGGCTGTAAATTTACCTTTAGAGTCATCTTTTAGATTCTTTTTGTAATTCCGTAAAAGTCCATAATTCTAAAGATGTTTGTCAAATAAGGTCGATTACAAATTTATTTACTTAAATCTTCTCGAAAACTGCAGTAGTGCAGAGTACCACTGAGAATTGTACCACGTGCCACATGTGGCATGCGTGCAGTAGGTTGCCGATTCCTGCTTCAACTACGGCTATAACTGGAATACTTTCTACATCAGGAGTCGGCAACGTATGGCACGCGTGCCACTTCCGGTACGTGGTACAATTCTCGGTGGCACTCTACACTACTCTACAAATTTATCAATTTTTGAATAGATGCAAGTTATGTACCTCATATGACAAACATCTTCAGAATTATGGACATTTACGGATTTACGAAAAAATCTGAAAGATAATTTTAAAGAGCTACAGCTATTTTGTAAATTATTGAATGTTATTGCAGGAGAGATTTAACTATTTGAATAGAGAAAATTGAATGTTCTTTGCTTACCACTCTCTTTTGGTTCTACACATCAAAGTAGAAAATCTTTCCTTATATAAAAAATACTTTGAGTCCGCAAAGAAATTGTTTAACAACCGAAAGCTCAGAATTGTGTCAAATTGAATATCACGCATTATACCCTTTATTTTGCGATACGAAAGTGTAGAATGTTGCAAGCGCTAGGTTCGCATTAAAATTTTTATTCATCTTTGTATCTACCGTAAAATCCGGCGTATAACGCACACCTATACTTTCAAGCTGTATTTTTTAATTTTTAGGTATATTTGCAATATAACGCGCACCCGCTTTTTTACGAAAAAATTTGAAATGCATGTGTGAAATTTTCTTATGTTTTGAAGTCATTATTTATTGGATGAATCAATCCAGTCTCTCTTTTGGAAAAATAGTATACCGTAAAATCCGGCGTATAACGCGCACCGGTGTATAACCCGCACCCATACTTTCAAGATAAATTTTTTGATTTATAGGTATATTCGCCGTATATTCGAGGTTTTACCCTACACTTCTGAAAAAATAGTATACTTCTAGAACTGCAACGGCTCTTGTTCATAAGGCAAGTCTCGTTTCTTTTAAATAAACAATGTTTCAATACATCTAGAAGAAATTTTTTTTATGCCCATCCTTTTTGTTATTTTTAAAGCTATCTTTTAACCCCGGGGATAACGCGCACCCTTAATTTTCGATCATATTTTGGGGGGGCAAAGTGCGCGTTATACGCCGGGTTTATACTTATAGAATTTAAAAAAAAATTAAGGGAAGAAGAAAGGGGAGGGGCCGAATCAGCCCGGCTGGGTTTTTTCCCCCTTTTCTATAAACATTGATTCTTTTTTTTCCCCTTCGTGTGATGTACGGGCAGACGATTAATTTTGAAATAAATTAGCAAACCTAGACTTATTACACTCGCGTCTGTAGTAAATTCAATACTATGAATAATATTGATACGCTTCAAACAGCGAGCAGTAAAGATGGATCCTGGTAAACGAAGCAAAACACAGTGCCGGTTTCAAGATCTAAGTGATTCAATTTGCAAAAGAAAATGGAAATCGTGTTGCAGCAAGGATGTTTGATATTGGCGAAAACTCCATAAGGGAGTGGGGAAAAAATGAAATGACAATAATTAACATGCCAAAAAACAAATGTGCTTTCCGTAAAGGAGTAATGAAATGGCTTATTCTAGAAGAAAGGGTTGCGAACTGGGTCCTAGAAAATCGTCAGAATGGATTAATTGTAACAAGAAACAGTGTGTACGTTTATTCGCCTTAAAATGGTCAAAAAAGAATGCCTTTTCATGTCACCCAACAATGAAAGTTCATTAGGTATGTTATTTCTCTTTTAAATAAACAGTATTTCGGTATATCTAAGTCTAAATTTTTTTTAATATTCATTTTTTAAAGCTCCCATTTTTATACTCGGCGTATAACGCGTACCCCTAAATTTCCTTCTTATTTTTTGTGTTGAAAGTGCGGGTTATACGCCGAATTTTACGGTAATTATAATGAAGGGAAATTCTTATTATATTTTATGTTGTTTATTTCTTAATAAATATGTTTAAAAGTACATAATGTGTATGCACAATTTCAATTTTTTTATTTTTGTTCAAAAATATTTATCAACAAAAATATACTGCCTGGAATATAACTATTTTTAAATGGGTCAAAATTAATAATAATCTCTCTCTAAGTTATTAACCTCTATTCTCTAACTCTGCATGCATTACCGCGGAAATCGAATTGTTTCAAAAATGTCGTGCTGTGTGGCACGCTGAATCATATTGGTAGATTGGCTTGGCAAACCACAGCTAAAAGGTTGATCCCCACTGTTCTACATGTCCACAATTAAAAAAACGTTTTCTACAGTTCATCCCTTATATATATATAAGCTGTTATTTCCTCTGTGTCTAATCTGCCGTATCTTCTTCTTTCTTTTGCTTAGCCAGCATGCTTACAAAAGAAACGGAAAAATAGAGCTTATTTCAGTGCTTGTTTATTTGCATAAATTCTACAGGTTTATTGTGGGCTTGTTGGAGTTTACAGAATCAATAAAATGAAATCAAATGAAGTGATCAAAATATGAATGAACCACATGTATTTTTAGTGACTGAATAAAAAATTCTTCCTAGAAGGCATTGAGCAAGAAGTGGTGTCATGATATGGAAAAAACATTTTGCCAAAAAAATCATTATACTTCATGGTGTTTATTCATGAATCTACGAATTCACACTGGGGTAGAAATATCAAAATTGAAAGAGGATGCATTATTTTTTTTTTCGTGTTCGCAAACACCTAAGCACCTTCGATCACAATAAAACGAAAATAGATATCGAAGCGAATGGTACAAAGCAAATACCCTGGGAGTCATAAAAAAAACTAAAGAAATGCTCTAGAAATATGGGAAAAAAACAGATTAATATTTAAAAAATAAATAAATTTTATTCATATATATAGTGTGGATAGAAAAGTTTTTTCCAGAATTTCAAAATCTATCTATGTGGCAAAAAAATGTGCTTCTCCTAATCACATGACAAATTAAATTCCGTTTAAACTTATTTATATGTATATAAATATGTAGGTTTCACTCTGCAATGTAAATATAATAAGGTACACAACAAATTTTTTTCTATATTTGCTCTTAAAATATTCTTTTGAAGGAAGCATAAATGTAAAAAGCCAAAAATTTCCTAATACTTAAAATAATTTAGCAGGAAAATTGATTTAACAATTGTAATTGTTCTAATGGTCAAAGTGACGGCAGCTGAAGTTATTGCCAATTTTTAAAATAGCCGTGTATTATAATGTAATTTCAATAAATATCGATATTAATATTTAGTTATGAATATGGATATAATTTTATGCGAAGCATATCATGCTATGAAATTTGATTTTATTACTCATATGCATTGGCATACGTTTAACGCAAAAAACCTTAAGACGAAATATTGGATAACACGAAAAAATAAGAAAGTCCCGACAAACTACTATGTATTTTAATGCGTTTTTCTTTCTCTCAAGACGAAATGAAAATCCCTTAACACGAAAATATATATTTTCTGGGAAATCTGTTTGAGAAAATTCAGTACTACTGGACTGTCCTACTGTATCATTGGAAGAATTCGTTGTAGTAGATGATGATATTGTGTTTAATTATGACAGATAAATACAATTTGAGTTTGTTCAAAGCTAAAAAAAATGACAGATATTTTATGAATGAATTTCAGAAATGAATAATGCAGCCCCTGCCCCCCCTTAATCCGAAATGAGGAACGTCATGAAAAGCAAAGCGCAGTTATTTAGACGCACATTCTAATGATTAAAGGAATAACGAAATGGATGACATCGAACAATCCATTGACAATTTGATGCTAAAAAAGCAATGCAAAGAAAAATATCAGATTGTTTTCTAAAAACTCAATAAATGTTTTGTTTTCAAAAAAAAATGGAAATTTTTATTAAATTTCAGTACGTTCTTGTGAATGATTTTATTCATTGATTTCTATTAAATACATGCATATATTCCCATATCTGTGTAAATATAAACTGTACTCTATATAACAAACAATTTTTTGAATATATGTTTTCTTGGCAGTATCTTTTCACAAGAAATTCTTTTAACACGAAAAAATATCTCAGTCCCCCTCAGTTTCATGTTAAACGATTTTCACTGTATAAAACATAGCTCAGAAATATTCAGTATTAATGGTCAAAATAAATGTTTAGCTAGTGAGAAATTTTAAGAAAACGTTGAGCTCGATAGATTCAACATGCAAACGTGTGCGTTTAAAAAGAATTACATGAAGTGAAAACTTACTTTACATTTTAACGAGGATTCTGCTACAATGACTAGGATGTATTTTTATGAATAATGTATTTTTATCGGGGTTTGAGGATTTTATGCAAATCTGTCGCAAAGAACAAGACAGTTCTTCAGAAGCAATAAAAATGTACGGATTGCAAAAAGTAATCCTTGAAATACAGGATGCACAGAAAAATTTGTAGACTAAATCTCAGAATGTCTTCACACCTTCAACAGTGCTGAGACACAACTGTCAGTGTCTAAAATACTAGTATACTAGATAATTCACAAGTACCCGCTCGTACTAGTCAACAGCCGAACTAATCTCTATCTTCGAATCTTCTTGATCAAATCAGTGCTACTCTTCAACCATCAAAACAAGACTAACTCAGTTTCTCTGTTTCAGTTTCCAAAAGGAACTTTTTCGGAGACGGATTCTTCTCGAAAAATCCCAATGAGTCATAGATGTGGATATTAGTAGATTTCTCCACTAATTTGCAAAAGAATTCATAGGGTCATGAACTCACCAAAGGTGGTCGCCAACATGGCCACCAAAAAGGATGCCAACTTGGCTTTATCGCCATTTCATCATGTTGCCATTGAATTGCCATTATAATGTAAGGAACGCCGTTGCTTGTGAATATTACAATTCTAACATAAAATAAATATAACATAAACATATTATACATCCAGATCTAAATTATTTAGACTATTTTAAAAAAGTCATTACTTTAAATTCGAAACAAAATAATTTATATATAATGTTACACATGAGATGCATTATACTGAGAATTAATAAATAAAACAATGAATGTTACTCTTTGCTCCCGTTAAGAATATTTTTTTATTGCATTTTTTGTTTGTGAATAAATTTTCTTCAAAAATATTCTTAAAAAGTCTTTTTTGATAAACATCTTTTATTATTTTTTTTAATTTAGAAAGAATAAAATTAAAAAAAAAAAATTACTCTAAGATAAAATGACAGACTGACACAAAGCTTCGGGGGATATCGCTTTCATTATTCGTTAAAAAGAAATCTAATTTTTATCAAAAACCAGAAAATATTCCTGCTAAAAATAATTTTTTTATGAATTCAATATTTAAAATAAAGTCTTTTTTTCTTATTAAATATTTTTAAGGTAAAAGACTAAAATGTTATTTTTAGTTCATATCGCTAATGTTTCATTTCAAATTGTCTTTCTTAAGTCAACATCAAAACAACTTTTCTAAAAAAAAAGTTTTAAATAATTAATACAATCTATTCTAATAAAAAATATAGGTAAACTAATTTTTGTATAAAAAAGACGATATTTACTATGCAACTAATTTTTAAATATGTTGAAACAATTCAAAAACTTATTGATCCATTTATAGTATATTAAAAATTATTTTTACATGCTATATTGTCTTACAAATTTTTTTGATTAACTTGCATTAAACTTTTTAATTAAATTTTTTGTCGTTTCTCTTCAAATATTTCAGAAATACAAAAGAAATATATATTTAAAAAAAATGTTAGTTTACTAAAATTTTAATGCTACTAGATTAAATATTTTAATAATTAATGATTCACACACAAGTGAAGATTTTGTTTAATTTTAATGAGAATTAATTTTGTACATTTAATTAAACAAAATCTTTTAACTGATTATAAGTAAATGTCATATTGACCCTTTTTAAGTTTTTCATACGTTTTTCAAACATTTCAATTCTTTTTCTATGAATTTTGATTTAAAATGTGTGCAAAAATCGTTTGAAGTGCGGTCAAACTTCAGTTACTGATTACATAATTGATAAATGTTTATTTTTTTAAAAATATATTCGTGTATAAAATTAATATAAGCGTGTTACTTTATTTAAATTTAATTTTTCTAGAACAAATGGAACAAGAAAAATTAAGACCGCCCCCTTCCACTCCAGAGAAATAAGAGCGTACATAATACATGATGAAAACAAGATTTGAATTTAAAAAATATTCTAGTACTAATGGAATACATTTTTTTTTCTTGTTTTTTTTTCTAAAGTCCCCATTTTTTTTACTAGTGAATCTGATATAGCTATTGCCACAATTATGTTTAAATGTGTAATATTATGCATTTTAGTTTTATAGGATATTGTTGAAATTGAAATGATATTGAATTTCTTCTTTATTTAAAAGAGTGGAATAAAAGTTTTAGCTTACCAGTTATAAAGACACGTTTGAAAGAAGGTTTTGATGATTTGATGTAATTCACAACAAACTATTGTTTTCAAAAAAAAAAAAATGGTCAGTTTCAGCCTTTAAAGAATCACACGTTAATTCCTGTGTGGTTAACGTATTTAATTATATTTCTTGGATAATATACGTAATGGAATGCAGTGGACAAAGGCACCACGCACGCTACATAAATTAAAATTTACTATATCATTCAATTTAATGAAGGTTTGAATTTAATGTAATCTTTAATATCCATTTTCCGAACTACCGAAATTTGCGAATTTTCGTACTCGTGATAGAAAAGATTTTAAAAAATACAATCAACATGAGGTAACCAGTCTCAATGTTTACTTTTGTTAGTACATAACTAACATGTTTTTTTTTCGTCTTTTTTAGAATATATTTGGTTAATCTGTCCCTCTCAACGCCCCCTAATTTTCTCTGGGTCTTTTACTGTCCCCCGAAAGCCTAAAAAGGTCCACAAGGGGGCGTTATCGTCCACGTTGAGAACCTATGGGCAAATTTAATAAAGCAATATATTGGCGATAAAGCCAAATTGGCATCTTTTTGGCGAACATGTTGTCAACTTAGACACCATTTTTGGTGATTTGGAGACCATAGGGATTCTTTCGGAAATTATAGGAGAAATCTATTAATCTCACGATCTATGACGTAAGCGGATTTTTCTCGAAAGATCCTTGAAGCGTATAAATATGGAGTCACTCGTCTAAACTTAGTTGGTCTTATTTTGAACATAAAGAATCGACCAGTGATTAGTAATTACTGCGGCTGTTATGTAAGGAAGAGCGAGGGCTTGTGAATAATATCTTACACATTTCTATTTTAGACACTGACAGTTGTATCTGAGCGGCGTAGAAGGTGTGAACGCCTTCTTAGATGTACTCAGAGGATTTGGGTACTGTATCCTGTATTTCACGGATTGTTTGCAAAAAATGTTTCTGTGATTTTTAATTCCTACAAATAACTGATCTATAGATTATTAAAAATTTGTATTTTTTTAAAGCTAAAATAAAATGTTATGAGGTAGGATTATGTCATATTGGAAATGGTAAAATATTTTTTTAGATAAACATGATAACATTTTTAATTTCATATAAATTTTTATAAGTGCATATATGTTTACAGCTTATATAAATTGTAAACTATTCTGAATGTAATAGTTTGAATTACCAGAACTATAGACGTTTCTGAAATATCTGTTAAACTTCTAAGAAAATTTTATCAAAAAATTTACTTCTAGAGGGCAGTTTATATAGAATATTAGAGCTAGTTTTAATATAAAAGATTTTTATTAATGTCAAGAATTATTCCTCGGTGAAAATGCATTTTTTTATTACACAGATATCCAGATATTATTATTTTTTTAAATACAATCATAAGGAATGTACTTTTGAGTGCTGTGTATAATATTAGAATTATTTTTTGAAAGTTTTTGATTCAAATTTGTCCGTTGGGGAAAATCAAATTTCTTTTAACAACAAACTAAATCTCATGTAAATTGCATACTCAATAATCGTATGATTTAATAATGCTATTTGATATATTTAAAGATTTCAGATGCTTAAAAAAAATGTAAAACTCTTTTGTGATAAAATAGAAACATTTCATATATTTTTTGTCTGGTTTCCTTATTAATTATATCCAACAAATGTCAGAATTTTTTTTTCTTTTTGAAATGACGGTTTTCAAATCTCAGAAAGGAAGATAACACTTACAGATTATTAAATTAAGAAAATTATTTATAAATTTTAAGAAACAGACTTTGTTGCCAAATTGTTTTAAATAAAACTATTCTGTAGTGAGGGGGAAATGTCAAATTGCTTTTATGAAAAAATTTATCGTACACGAACACATAAAAAATTCTTGTTAGATAATCAGTTTTAGTTAAAATAATTATATTTATTTCAATATACATCCTATTTTGTCGTTTAATTTAAGCAACTGAAACACGTGGATTTTATTTTACATTACATATTCGTTATAACGTATCAAAAGCCTCTTTTATATTTGTTTTAAATTCTTTAACTGATATTGTTTCATTGTGTACATATGAAGAGCACTTCTTTGAATAGGTTTGTGGCAAAATTTATATTTTGGTCAACTTCTTATACATATACAAGCACACAAACATACACACATACAGCAAGGTGAAGCATCGTTATAGTAATCTAATTTTTGAACTAACTAGTAAATAAAAAATTTTAAATCACAATAGGATATTTCCAAAGGCAATATTATTTAGTAACATTCAAATGTGTACAGGTATAAATGTTTTAAAAAATATTATTGCATTAGATACTCATTCAAAATAATTGAATATTTAAAATGTGTACTCCAAACAAATATAATATATTCCAAATACTTATATTTTCCTGAATCAGTATTAAAGTAGAATTTCAAAAACAGCGAAAAGAAAGCATTATGTGAAAACCTAAAGACTATAATTGAATCAGGCGGGTTTCATAAATACCAAAATTTTAAATATATAAAAGGGAAATTAAATGCAACAAACTTTCTTGGGTACTTACCTATTATCGCAACAATCGTCAACATTCAAGATAACTCACCAAGTTGGCGACCCCAGTTTTCGCATCTGTCGTATACACTGAATTGGAAATCGTGTGCTTCGTTTCGTATAATGTCCCCAATATGTTGCAATAAAACGTAAATTCTCTTTCCTCATTCTTAAAAGAACAACAGGATATATTTCAATCCATATGATGCTCAATGTATTGAAGAATATTAAAGAATTAATATATGTTTACGGTAAAACAAAAGGGAGTTCCAGGTTATTGCCATAGAGAGGCGATGAACACGTGCTTCAGTTATCATTTGATCATAAGGTCATCTAAATTTAACTCACTGTTTATAGTCTAAGCTCTCGAGATATATTTAATTCTCTTCCCGCCTGATACGCCATAAATGGATACAGCAATATTATTTTTACATTTGTCTAATTATAAGAAGAATGAGCAATCAATTGATCTATTTGATATGAGCTTGTGCCTATTTCATCCCATATGATTAAATTATGACTGCCCGATAATATATCTTTCACTGGATGAAAGGCTATTCATTTATATGTGAATTAAATGATATAAATTGCGATATATTTTAAGTATTTAATGCATAAAATATTGATGCACAGAAGAAAGTTTATTTACGGATCCAAGCGAAAGTATTGTATAAAATACTATAATAATTTGCATAGCTCCATTTAATTAGAATTTAAATTCCAGAGAAAAAAAAAGAACTATTTAAATTTTTCCTATATAGAATGTCTAATTAATAAAATCCTTTTCTAAAAGCATATATTAAAATAAATTTAAATATTTCTAGAAATAAAAAATTTGGAAATACACACCCCGTTTATAAAGTTATAAGCAATTTATACACCCCCTCCACACACACACACACACACACACACACACACACACACACACACACACACACACACACACACACACACACACACACACACACACACACACACACACACACACACACACACACACACACACACACACACACACACACACACACACACACACACACACATACATATATATAATATATATATATATATATATATATATATATATATATATATATATATATATATATATATATATTAAATATATATATATATAATCCATAAATATATACAAATAGCTATAAAACCTAAGTATAACTACTCAAAATAAGAAATATTAGCCACAGTAGTACAATAACAATCCCTTTATATTCCTATTAATTAATATATATATATTGCATCAATCATTATATTATATTATATAATATAATAAAAAACATTAAAAGATTAAGAAATAATAAACATATCATTTCTGTAAGTAATCAAGCCATATATTCCTATAGAGCTCTTTAATTATTCCTAGAAAAACCATATAAATCTTCTTAATTAAATCCTTCTCAATTTAATTAAATCTTAAATAAAGCAACTGAGTTTTATTTGGACTCAATCTTGTACTCCATGATAGTAATCTCAAAAGGAATGAAGTACAGTTGACTTTTCGAATCCACAGATTTCTTCTCATTAAAATCTAGATCATACTGATTTCTTTTCTTTAACTAACATTTCTCGCAGATCTAATACGAGGCTTATTTATTCCTTTGTTCCGAGGGCTTAGAGATAAATATTAATATTTTTGAACTTTCAGACTTGAAATTTTGCTGGCATGTTTTTTTTGTTTTCTGTTGAATATAAATTCGCTAAGAACAGATTTTACAGAAATTGACTCTTACTGGGAGGGGGAGTTGCTGAGATTTATTTATAAAAGAATGTTCGTTATCGAACTACTTACCGTAATGAAATTTAGTATGCATGTTACTTTTTTTGAACGTAAATTTGCTAAGAAAGGATTTTACGGCAATCGACACCTATGGGGGAGAGGGAATCTTTTGCAGAGTATTTATAATAAAATACTTATTTTCGAACAACTTGACGTACAGTAATGAAATTTGGTATGTATGTCTCGGTTGTTGAATTGATCGGGTTTATTGAAAGGGTCTTACAGAAATCGACTCTCGAAGGTGGTTACTGGAGCGTATTGATAAAAAAAAATCCAGTTTTTGGTCTATTACTGATTGGTTAGTACTATTTGGGCTACCAGATTTGAAATTTGGCAAGCATGTTTATTTTATTGAGTAGAGATCCACTAAAAATGGGTTTTGTAGAAATCCACTTGGGAAAGGGTTACGAACTGTAAAAAAATAATTCCCCTTCAATTTTATAAATTATTATTTGGAATTCTGTCCTTTTTAAATCAAGAATTATAAAAATATTTTTCAATAGAACTAAATTCTTAATGCTAAGATATCAGTGTAATATATATATATATATATATATATTATGTATGTATTCGTATAAAATCATGAAATACCCAGCGAAAAGGACGGATAATAGATAGTGTTAAATATTTATAAAATACTAATTCCTCTAAAAAAACTTTAGTTATTTCTGTTATTAAAATTTCAATTTAGGATTAAATTTTATTTATGTGGAGAAATTAATTTTACTTTACACCAGGAATTATTAATGATTAAAAAGGAGAAAAAAATCCTGCCAAATTTTATGTCACGAATTATATTTTTTGTATTTTTAATTCGTTTTAATTATTAAAATATCATTTATGTAAGTGATTTTAATATCAACTAAATTGGAAGAACCGTAAGAAAAATACATTTGCAGAGAGATTTAGCCAAACTGTATTGCAATACTTATTAAAATATTTATGAAAACAGTTCGACTGTATAGGGAAGTTTGAATTTAATTTCAAATATCCAGTCAAAATTAATTCTATTTTATTTTTTATTTTTCTCAAATATATAGTTTTTATATTCCTCTTATAATTTTTAACAATTGAAGACGTTTTGCCGAAATAAATAAATAAGCTAAATAAATAAATCAACAATTTTTCATTGTATTTACTCTCAAATTTTTCTTTTAGATAAAAGCATTATTGTGAAATTCTATACTACGAATAACTAAGAGTAGTGACAAAATAAAATAAATATGAATATATGCTGAGATATATGTTCAAATACAGTTGAACCTTCATATTACGAACCTCTATATTGCGAACTTTTTCCTAGAACCAAGAACATTTCACGATTTTCTTGGTAAAATAACTTCTATAGCGAAGTACATTTTCTATATAACGAACTCTCTCGTGATTCAATTTTTTCTCTCTCCATTTTTGAAGTATTTCTGGACATTTCAAGTTATTCTCTCTTTTAACACATTTTATGGTGTTCATAAAGCTTGAACTGGTTTTATTAGGGACCTAACTCCCCGAAAGCATTAGAAATCTGGGCGTTTCATCCAAGAAGTACAATCTTTAAACTCCATTGTCCAGCTCAATAGAAACATCTTCGATATCCCCTTGTACCCTCAGCGGCGTTGTCTCGTATCCCCGTGTCCTTGAGTAATATTCATTGATCATTCGTACTAGTAACTTCGTTTCTTGTGGCTCTAAAACGCATAGCGTAAGTTCTTGAGCATCAAGATAAAATTTAATTCTTCAGAAGTGCATAAAGGCGTCAAGAAACTTTTCTTGAAGTTTTTTTATTGTGATACATAAGATACATAAAATAAATATATATTATTTTACAAAAAGGTGTGGATAATTACTTTTTTTAATATATAGTGTTTTTGAGTTTAAAATTTGTTTTATGTTGTTTATAAATAAAATGTTAAGAGATGAACCTCTATATAACGAATTTTCCATATAACGAACTTTTTTTCGGGACTTCGAGACTTCGTAATATGGAGTCCGTCTGTATACATGAAATCTTTCGTGTGGGCCATTTAATTCTGATTTGAATTTCTCGAAGTTTTTTATGTTTTATTAAGAATTCAGTTGTATTGGGAAAAATGTTCTTATAACTCTAGCCTCTTGATTTTAAAAGGACAGGACGTGTAAATAATAATTTCTAAAATTGAAGTAGAATCATCTTTTGTGCGTTCTCGTAAGCCCTTCTTCAAGTGGATTTCCGAGAAAACCCTTTTCAAAAACATCTATGAAATAAAAATCTCAAAAACTGAATTTTGTTTTATCAATAAGCTCCAATAATGACATTTAAGAATCTATTTCCTTAAGACCCGTCCAACAAACCATTTCAATTCAACAACAGAGAAACATACATATGAAATTTATTTACTCTAGATCTAGTTTTGTTTCTCAATATGCCGGAAAAAGATTCCTGCTCTCCCTAAGAAATCTATTTCCGCAAAATCCTTGTAACAGTGGATTTTATTCAAAAATAGTGACATGCTTAAAAAATTTCATTACAATAAGTAGTTCGATTATGGAATTTTTATTATAAATAAGCCCAACAACTCCCCATAGAATTCAATTTCCACGAAATCCGATTTCAGTGGATCTATATTCAACAAAAGGAATATGCCTCTCAGAATTTCATGTCTGTACGTCTAACAGTTAAGAAATGGGAACATTTTCTGTAACGCCCCTTAAGCCTTAGCAACGACCCTTCTGGTCAATTTGCAAACCCCATTTTCAAGTGGATCTTTTCTCCTTAAAAGGAATGGGCTTATCAAGTTTCTAGCCAGTACGTATAATAGCTAAAAAAAACTTGAACATTTATCTATAACTTTCCTTAAGCCCCGCAATGCCTCTTAGGAGTCAATTTTCGCAAAAAAAGTCCTTTTGTTGCAGCGGACATCTAATTATTGAAAGGAACGTGCTTACCAAATTTCAAGTTTACAGTTCTAACAGTTCAAACACGGGAATTTTTATATATAACCCCCTTTTGAGGCTCGATTTTTTCCAAAACAATTTTTCTAGCGGATCTCTGCACCATGAAAGAAACGTAGCTACTAAATTTCAAGTTTGTAGGTCTTTCAAAAATGAGAATATTTATCTTTAACACTTCTTAAGGTATCCGACTACGTTCGGAACCATGATTTTAAAGAAGCGCATAAATGGATAATTTTCATGATATTTAGTGTCACTTAGATTAGAACACATGTATAAAATTGTTTTGAGGACATTATGACAAAAAAAATTATTTAAATACAATATTTTTGGCAAAAATGAACTTAGAATAACCTTTTTTCCAAATGTTCACCTTTTGTAAAAAATGCTTCTATTGTATTAATATTTTGCCTGTATATAGCTCAGATTTCTGTACAGAGAATCAACTATGATTTTTGAAAAATTCACATTATTTTCAGAGTTACAACCATTTGAAATAATTATCGGCGTATTTTCTTAAAATTTCTCCCTTCTGTTTTCGTAAAACATTAATAAACCGAATTCCGAATTATGCATTTCAAAAATTCTAGTTGAGCCTTTGTGGAGAGGTCTGAGCTGAACAAAAGGAAAATATTAATATAATAGAAGCATTTTTTGCAAAAGGACAACATTTGGAAAAAAGGTTATTCTAAGTTAATTTTTTGCCAAATTATGGTATTTAAATAATTTTTTTGTCATAATGTCCTTAAAACAATTGTATATATGTATTCTAATCTAAGTGACACTAAATATCATAAATATTATCCATTTACGCGCTTTTGCAAAATCACGGTTCCGAACGTAGTCGGATACCTTAAGCCCACAGTGCCCCTTAGGTGTCAATTTTCGCAAAACCCATTTTGTAGCTGACTCCATGAAAGGAACGTGTCTACCAAATTTCAAGTTTGTCGGTCTAATAGTTCAAAAACGGGTATATTTGTCTCTAACGACCCTTAAGCCCCCGCAACGCCCCTTAGGGGTCAATTTTACTAACTCAGAAACCTTCTCGTGCATGCGTCCAACCTTTCGCTAAGTTTCATCACGGTTTAGGAAGGCATAAAAGGACATACAGGCACACTCACACAAATATTCAGTTTTATTTATATAGATTAAACAATAGCTATTAAGGAAATATATTTTATTTTGCCGAATTTTATGTTTTCATTTAAACTTTAGGTGTGGAAAGAGCATTTCCCAAGGAACCATTCACCGTCATAAAGAAAATTAAATGTAATGGTGATTATTTCCCATGAAAAGATGGAGAAGAATGTGCACAATGCACAAGAATACAACACACTCTGCACACAGGTTACGGGTCCTATTTTCTTGTCCTTTTTTGGGACATTTCCTACATCGTCTGTAGTTGGAAACCATCTTTGGCAAATGGTTTCCTACACTGGCTAAGCGTCCATCATCTGGAACTACACACTTCTTTGCTGGGAAACTAGCATGATGTCCTTTTCTTTTTCTTGAAGAATATCCGTGTATTTGCTGACGAGCTAATGCAATATTGAATGTTAGCTGGTCTAAACTTATGTGTCTTTTGTTCACTTGCAGCAGTAAGAAACTATTCATGATGCCAAGGTCAATAAGGAAATAAAAGTTAGTATGCCACTATTTTACAAATTTAGCATATATTGTTACTATAGTGTAAAAATTACATAGTTATTCTTAATATTATTGCAATAATTTTAGTTTTTACATTTATAATATTAACTGATAATTTTTCAAGTAAAAAGATTTTTATACTTATTAATAATGCTGCTAATCGTCTTTTGTTTTCCATGCTTTGAATTTGTATTTAAATCACTGAATAGGGTAATAATTGGTTTATTTTCTTTGAGTAGAACATGAGTAGCATTTTCGAATGCTTCTTTTAAGGTAAATTAACTTTTTTTTATTAATAATAGATTTAAAAATTACTGTGTATTATATTATACAAGCTTTTACTCAGTATTGTAAGTAAAAAAGGTTGACTGACCATAAGCTGAAAAAACTGGCCTTTTTCCTAAAGCAATCTTCAATCTGTTTTAATGCAGCGCACGTTTATAATGCTGCAGTATCCCCTCTTTATTGTCCCCAAAACCCAATTATCTATTTTAATATTTGGTATTCAAATCATTTTTTTGTCTGCAACCTAGAGTATATTAAATGTTACATATATTTGCATCAGTACCTTTGTATAATCTTTAATCTATACAGTTTTCAGTGAAACGACATAAGCTTATTAGAATTCGGAAGAATTTAAAAAAAGACATAAATATAGGAAATCTATTTCGTTTGCTGTTTCGTATTTCACTATTCCTTAGAAAAGATAAAAATAACGTATTACTTTCGCCATATCTGTTTCAAATTACATTTTATAATATTCCAGTAATGGAATAGAAATTCTTTGAAAAAGAATTTATGATGGAACGCATTTTATAGAAACAATATATATTTCAGCTTTAGGTACAACGTTACGATAAAATAAATATCACCAAAATACACTAGATCGAATGGAAATTCCGTCATACATATTTTTGTTACAAGACTTATGCGTATCGTTGGGATGTTGTGTTCTATTAAAAAGTTTAAATATCATTATAATCGGCTTACATCAAATGCATTTTCACTTTTTCACATTATTCAGTTATTCGTGTATCTTGAATAATGGAGCCTCTCGGAATTAACACAAAATAAAGTATTAAATAAAAAGTTGGTTTACTCGAGTAGCGTTTGTTTTATTAAACAAATTTGATAATAATTTGAATTCATATAGATTCTTCCGGAAAGTATCACTGTAAATAATAACTGTATTATCTCCAAAATCACGTCTGTATTTTTAGTTACATACGAAGGTGAGTCGGAAAACAAGTTTCCCCTGTCGACTGTGGTCACAGTTATGAATTAAAGACAAAACACTGAATGATATATTAAAGATTAAAGATAATACATAACTTTATTTTTCCGCGTACGTACCATGTTCATTTAGACATTTTTCATACCGTTTGATAAGCCCAAAAAGCCCTCTAGGAAAAACTCAGGGCTTTGCATATGGAAGACGCGTTTAACGGCTTGTTTGTCTTCAGCATGGCTTCCAAAGCGCCTTCCAGTGAGATTCTTCTTCTAAGCCAGAAACAGATGACAGGACTTGGTACGAGATCAGGACTGTATGGTGGATTGTGTGGGCACTCACAATCAAGAATTGCAGAATGGTTTTTGCGTTGCCGTCGCCGAGTGTAGTCTCGCATTGTCATCCAGTAACAGAATGCCTGATCTAAGAAGCCAGGCTATTTCAATTTCGTCAGGATATCACAGTACCGAGTAGCTTTGATGGTTCCGACCTTCAAAAAGTCCAGCAACAAAACTCCTGTGACGTCTCTCGCGTCCTTCTGCTAACATAACTCCTATGTTCTTTGACGGCCACGATTAATGGCAAAACCTTTCCAACCCAATACCAAGAAGACAAACGAATATAATATGTAAATGAGGATGTACCTTAAAAAGGATAGAAGCTTTGATGATAAAGGGGGCAAGTTTAGAATAACTTAGTGTGGAATCATTCTGATCACGAGTTAAGAGTGTGTCTTCCAACTCACATATCTACCTAACATTAAGCTGTGTGTTCTGCAATCTACTTTATGTAGCTTCAAAAATATTTATAGTTTTCAGTGTATTCATGATGTGGATAATAAATATAGAGAGCTTTCTTCACGGGGGGTTTCCGCTATGAAAATGTATAACCGTTACCTTGCAGCCCCTTCTTGTAACATTGTCGAATGTATCATGAAACATCCAGCAGAGGAGATTGAATGGTAGCTAGTTTATACTTATAATGTAAAACTTTTTAAATTTTCGGCAAATAAAATATCTCTGTTCAATTTTGGAGAATTTTTGCTCCACAGGGGTTGTGGAGTATCTATTTCAGAGTTTACACAAACGTTTCGTGTTGTTTTAATAATAATTTTTTTGTTATTTACGCTTTACACCTCTAATACGTTCAAATTTATTTCATGGTAAAGAAGCATTTAATTGAGACAATTTAAAAGCACATTAAATTAAATACATAGTGTAATGTATATGTCACTGCAGAAAATGATTAAGTCAGGGGATTTCTTCCTTATAAAAGGAGATGATCAATTCACACGGAAGATGTTAAAATAACGTCTCTTTTGTGAAGGTCATTTCCTGATGTAAGTAAAGTGATTTGATCAAATACCTGTCTGTTTCAGTGAAATAGTGTAAATAATATTGTCAAGAGTTTAAAAAGTGTTTGGCACACAGCAAATATGGTTCATTATTAAAAGTAGTAATTAATATAACAATAATCATTGAATTACAAATTATTTACTGAAGTAACTAACTGCAAAAAATAATTAATAAAGCCTGGTATTTTTAAGATATTTGTAATAATTTCCAAGCATTTTTTAAAATTTATTAATATGTAATAGTACTTTTTAAAATATCCTGATGATTTATTTAGCAACACCTTTTCTTTTTGAATTTATATTTCTCTTTTTACAAATATTTTTTATTATCGAACTTTTTTTTATCTATAAAGAGGAGGAGGGTTTATCTATAAATAGTTTGAATTCTAATTTGTTTATTTACATTTTCTAATTGTGAAGTTTTATACAATTTCTAATTTTAGGCATATATAAAAGTATATCAATCGAATAATAATGCAAGAACCTTATAACCAAATAAAACTATAAAAAATGATGTTATGGTCTGTTTTGTTCCGTGCGTCTGGAAGGAAGAAACCCAGCGCTACCTATGGCTTGCAGACAAGGAAGGAGGTAAAATAATAAGTGATGAAACAAGCAGCAGAAGCGAAATGTACAAATACTTGACTTGGTCATTTCATCGTTCCTGCTAATACAGTTCGGGCATTTTGATCAAATCGCACTTTACATCATCTTGAGGAAATGACCTCTCAAAGGAGCGTTATTTTTTGTAGAAGTTCTCCCTTAGGGATTTTTTGATGAAAGTCTAATTTCATCATTTTCACTGCAACATATGGCAAATTAATTGTTGGCGTTGTGTCGAGGATTATTTCCACAGTTCAGGAAGTCTGTCATCTCCCAATGAAGTGCCTGAAATATTGTGCAGACTTTATCAAGCAAAAAGATTGTGTACTGCAGTTTGAGGATCCTCAATGCGCAAATTACGGTGAAGGAAAAACTGGAGGCAATGTCCGTGTTTTCCAAAAGTAAAAGGCTCCAAACCACCAAACAAAGGTGGAAATGTAAAAATAATAACCCCAGAGCGCGCCACAACAAAAGCACTAATCAAAGGATTCCAAATAAACTTCACCGGGAGGGCGACGCCCTCGTCACAAAAATTTGAAAAATAGCAATCAACTTCGGTCTCCTCCATATTTACCGTCAGACCTAAACTACTGCCTTACTCCAGTTGGTTTTCTAGGGACATTTCAGAAACAAAAATATAATATATATAAAATGTAATGATCAAGAATTTTTTCAAGGCTCTCTTCTGTTCACTGGTGTTTTGTACCAATGATGCGGGAGTAGACCCGAATTTGCAGCATTTCTGGCAGAATCTCCCCAGCTAAAAACCTAAATGGGTACCCCAACGGGAAACATGTAATTTTTGGAAACTTTACGTGAAATAATTTTTAAAGGGGCGCGAAATTACGCTGATGTCTCTGGGCTTGCTTTTATTCGGGCATGCAGTATCTTTGTCGATTTACGCCCGCGGTCTGACTTCGTCCCCACGAAGTCGCGGCGCTTTTATCAGAACGAACTGCGATCTGTTATTTGATTCCTTAGAAACGAGAAACTACAACCTGGTCTGGAATCACGCAGCCGCGAGAATTATCGTCTTCGCTGCAGAACGACGAAATTTTTCCACGTACTCGATCAGATGGAGGTACTGCTATTTGCTGCAGGAAAATAATTACGCGATCTGGCACAAAGTTTCATTACCGACTTTTTTGATATGTGGATACCTTGTCCTCTGAAATTAAATTTAATAATTTTCCTGTCGGGTGTTTCGGCTTAGAAACACCCGGAAAATAATAAAAGAAATTTCTGACGAAGATTTCTCAAGGTTCTTATTCTCTGAAGCCGAATATTATCATTGCTGGAGACTTAAATGCCATGCATCGTGCGTGGGTATCCGCTGATCAATGCGTTTACAGCTGTATGCTCTTTCCTGGGCGTGGTTAATAAACCGGATTACAGCGGCACTTGCACTCTGCGCATCAACGCGCCTAGACCGAGGCAAGAGATTCTGTGTATGATCTTGCGGTCGTAGGTTGGCGTTCAGGACCTGTTTGGTTGTGCGAGGCTGCCAACCGTTGGGAGGCACAACACGGCAAAACTTCACACAGGCGGTGAAACACGGAATATCTCTGGCTCTTGCGAAAGCACGAAAAACCAAAAGAGCCCAGCAACCCCCATTAAAACTCCTACTCCGAGGTAAAGCTAAAATTCTCGCTACGAAATCGTGTTCCATAAATTTTGGCAGCGATACCGAAGATCACCTGGTGAAATCACGATTCCGAACTCTGGTCTCGTGGGGAGTTGCGAAAGGCATTGACACTTTTCCCAATCTCTCTTGGAATCTCACAGTACTTACGCCGGAGACAGGCACTCTTTGGAGGAAAACCTCCACTATTCAAAAACCGCCTCAAAACATTTATTCCCCTATAAGGGCGCACTGCAGCAGCGGTAACTCCAAATCACCCTCTGGAAGGCGGAGGAAGTGATTGGAAACAGCCTTTCAAAGGCGTTCGAGCCAACGCAGAGAAGAAACGAACGTTTTACAGCTCATACCTAAGGAGAAAATTAAAGAAAAAGATTCCTGGACAAGCCTCCTCTATGTCAGACCTGTGGAGAAAAACAACTCCGGGGAAGGCACCAGAATATGATACTTAGATCAATAAATGCTCTGGATTGCGGATTTAATTACAAATGCGTCCTTAAAATCTTCGAAATTCCGTTCTTTTATTGTCACGCTGTTCAATCAATGTGGAGAACTGTCATTTCCTAAATTGGAAGACCGCCGTGTGGTGAGATATTTATTCTAAAACCCAATTCACCGATACTGACGTAACTCGAAGCACTCCAAAATTACCACCGTCAATCTCGCCGCTACTCGGTAGCTTGAGCAAAACGTACCGAATTTGTTCTTTTGAATCGCTGAATCAGCGCACTGCATAGCTGCAGGAATATTATTATTCTGAACAGCATGGGCTTTGTTACACAGTGCTCACACAGTAACTCAGTTACTAAAGTTACTGGGAAACTGATTCATCACAGCTCACGCCAAAACCTGAAGCCACGGGCGTAACTTTTTGTGAGACGCCTGTAAGCCTTTTGACAAATTTGGCATGATATGGCTTGATATCCAAGATGATAGAGCTTTTGGGTTTTCGGAACAACTCATCAAATTATACCTCTACCTAAATTCTGCCGTATTGAATTTATGGGTAAGAGACCAATATGAATCTCTCCACGTCCAATTCTGAGTGGGGTTTTACTTACCTGGATCTTTATTAGGGCCCAAGCTCTTTACTGTGTAATCTATACATCAACGACATTCCCAAGGCTGCCGAAGTCCGCTTAGCGATGTGCGCGGACGACACTTGCCATTTTACTTTGGCTGTTTATATGCTGCAATATCATTGAGCGGCTTCAAAGAGTATGTCATTCGACTCGAAACCTGGCTTAACGACTGGAAAATAAAAAGGTAAGCATCATCTAAAAGCGCATGCCTCCTCTTTTGCAGAAAGCGGTGCGTATCGGGAAACCTCCCGCAATAGCCAGCATTTTAATCATCCCCTGGGTTACTGAATAAGTACCTAGGTTTAATACGTGATACTAATTAAACTTTGCTAAGCTTACATCCCGTTCCGCCACCAGAGGCACGGCTGAATGAAACATTCTAAATCGCTTGATTTCTCCCAAGAGCAGCTCATTAAGGCACAAGGTTCTATTATACAAAACCACCATTCTTCGCCCATCATGTTTGTACGCTTCTCCCATCTGGGCAGGGGGCGGCAGTTACTCACCATAATGAAAGGTGTACGCTTTTTCAAAACATTCAACTGGTAACAAGCACCTTGGTTTGTCCGGGAACGAAGTCTTGCATATAAAGATCTTAATGTTGTTCCACCGCTGTGATTTTACAAACTCATCAAAAAACAATCAGAAAATTTCTTCAATACCGGTTTACACAGATTTCAAAATGAATCTGTCGGAAATCGGCTTACGACAATTCTATTCCCTGGCTATACAAAAAGGACCTAGAGCGGTTCTTAATCACTCGCATCAACGCCTGAAAGAAAAAGTTAAGTGTCTTGATATGAGATACAAAATATGAGCTTTTATTGTTACACTAGTTGTCTTCGCAAGACTTCACTCTCATCTAATTGTCTTCCCCTCCCCGCGCCATGAGGAAGTTTTTTGATCCGCGTTTTTGTTGTGCATTGGCAACTTCACTCCTCTCATGATCATCTTATTTTCAAACTCCTCTACCTTTTCTTACTTTTTCTTCCAAGTAGTTGACTAAAACTTCCTTTCAATAACCACTTTTTTACCAGATATATCTTAGAGGTAACGTGTGAAAGCGGACTTTAAAATATTGTTACTCTTAATCCTTGTTATTCTAAAAAATATGTCCCTCCTTCTCTCCTCGTTCATCAGATGCGGCAGACGGTTGAGAAGAGGCAGGGCTTTGCTGTGGAGATGTGTGACGTCCTTTTCTCTTCGTTTTCCTACCGAGGCGAAACCATAAACTAAATCAACTGGGAGGTGGTTTCCCCACCCACCCCCTCCCACCAGCGTTATTGCGCTGCATTTAATGAACTGTACTTTTATTTGCATAACTGTTTAACAAATTATGTTGATTTATTACATGATGATGGATAATATATGGCTATCTCAAAGGTTCCACATGTAAATGTGTATAGCTTTCGTTACCGTTCACCTGACCTGTAGCAAATGCTCTAAGCTAATATTAATATAGGTTAAATAAAATTCTTTTCGATACTAGTTGAATACGTGAAATTAGAATTATTTCTTCAGACAACCGTCATGAAACTAATGCAAGAATAAAACTATGCCAATTTCAAATTTTCATAATCATGTTATTTTGTAGTTATAACTAACATATAATTTTATTGATGATTTCATAATGGCCTGCTATGCATATGCCCCTTATAAGCCACTGTAACTTTTAAAGGATAGTAAAAATTAATGTTTCTAATGTAATGAACTCAACATCTATGGAAATAGCTTTATACTGAGTAGGGTGTAAGGAAAAAGCGGGCAGAGTAAATATACGTCTTGTCACATGATTAAAATTTAACCCATGAAAGGTAGTGGCTGCATTAACTGGACTTTAAGTCGCGCAGACAAAGAAAAACAAAACAGATTACAAAAGGACAGACGTCGACTAAAGAAAAGAATTGAACAAGCCTTTGTGAATGGATAAAACGTTTTAAAATTAAAATTAAAATTAATTTAAATTAAATTAAATTAAATTAATGTGTATTCCTGACTATTAAGTCAAACGAACAGACCTAGTGTGATAAAAATCACATTGTTTAAATTAATTAGAACCTTCCATTAGACTAATTACAAGTGTATCAAAATCTTCATTAAATGTGTACTATTGTATTCATTGAGTACTATTTTAATCTCTATGCTAGGAGACGAAGATTTAATAAAGAGAAGTTAGAAAAGACAAATGTTTCAAAGCGTTTTCAATTAACTTTTTTTATGAAGTCATTATTCCATGTATGTTTTCAAAGGAAATCCCGAAGCCTGTAATCGGAAAATAGCTATATATATACTTTGTTGAGTAACATGCATTCTTTGCTGTGAGAATATGTATTGACGGCTGAGAAAACCATGAAACAACTTAATTCTCGACTCTATTAAATTACTCGCCGTTTTTTGCGAAAATGACACTCGATTACCAAAGAAGTTGAGCAACATATTGTCAGTGATATAATATGCTCTTTTTTACAGAAGACCTCTATATTGTGACTTAGAATGGGGTCTTTTACGCTTGTGATTTTCTAACGGTAGCAAGGGGCATGCCCCCCTAGGGTGGTGTGGTAATTCTACAAGGGGGCGGGCAAACATATCGAAAAGTCGGCTCTAAAAAATTATCCCATTTATAAAAAATGTCCAATTGTATTGAAAAGCCGGCAAACAAAATATACATTTGGCACATGATAGCATCGCGTAAAGAATACACGTGCACGATATAATAATACTTCAAATATCAGTAGCACTACTGTGTTTTTATAATTAATTTGTGTAATACTTTAGGAACAAGTTTAATGATTACCGGTAGGAGAAGCATAATATTAATAAATCTTGAAGAGTAACGTACGTTGATATAATTTCTAGTTTATAATTTATTCACTAACTTCAGATAAAGTTTAAAATTTAGTTCTCCCAATGCCTTCGTTTCGTTTGGTATGTTTATGTATTGAGGTGTGGGGAAAAAGCATATATATATATAATATATAGTAAAACTTCTCGAATATATGTGGGGAAAATCCTCACAAACACTTCCAATGTAAGGTCCTTTTATTGCGTTCTAAAGCAGCCTTCGGAATATGTTGATAACAGTGCACTACCAGAAAGATATTACCACTTCGGCAAGACGCATATGTACGACCAGAGCAATTAAAGCTTTGGCTGAGTAAGACGTTTATGTACGCCGATGGCATAACAAGGATTGCACTTTGTAAGCTTTTACCTGACAAAGTACCTTTTGGTATTGTATTCAATTCAATACATTGTTGTGTATATGGATGGGGCAAGATAAAATTAATGAATGATATTGGGTCACACAAATATTGGGTTTTGAGAAGCACTGCTTTCTCTGTTTCAATATTCCTACCTAATATTCGAGTATAACACGCTCTTCCCTCTTCAATGTGTTAATCAATAATATATACTTTATTTATTGAACTTTAACCGCTGTTGATGCTGCGAATGATACGGACGATTAAAGCTCGGCCAAAGCATTGGTACTGGACGTATAAGCCGCATTATTTCAGAGAAGATACGATTTTCGTGCACTGCTACTCTCTCCATAAATTATTCGCAATTTAGAATGCAATAAGGACGGCATTGCGAGAAGGATTTTCTTGTGCCTTCGCAAAGGATTTAGCGGTACATTCTCCCCACCCAATACATCACATACGCGTGCCTGCGTGGAAAACGGTGGCACTAGGGAATGATTCTTGTAATATTTAATCGTCAGTTAAGAAATTAGTTATAAACGTACACATTATGAAGTTAAGAGTTAATACAAAACCATGGGGGGTCATTGATAATTACATAAAACTTATTTATATGCTTTTCCAGTATTGTATTAATATTATAAAATACAGTGTACGAGGGTTACCGATCATTTATAAGTGAAAATATATCAGTGTGTAAATATTGTCATTTTACTTTTTATTATGTCAGGAAAATAATATTTTGTTGTTTTACTTTCCGGCAAATTTTTAATAAAGAAATATATACTTTTTGCTTCAGCCAATAACTTTTCACCCTGTAGAGCTAACACACCTCCCTTGGGAAGGTGCCCCCCCCAGGAAAGTTTGAGAAACGCTGCTTTGCAGTGATTAAACACGATGATGTTCTTTCATTCTGATCAATAACTGTACACACCTAGGACAGTACTGACGGTGAGAGAGGATTGAGTGGTGACGTAACAATATATCCACCAATTTAAAATAACAAACGCATGAGCAGTAGATATAAGCTGTGGTTGTCATTTCCTGTCTATACAGATGAAATCAGACCAGATCATTGAAATCGTTGACTTCAATGAAGTCTTATACTAGAAGTGGACTACCATGGATATCTTCCCAGTCCAGTCCAAGATGTGCTGAGATGAAGAATATTCCATCTGGTATTTAGGGAAAATAGGAAGTCTCTTATTGCCTCCAGAAAAAGTGAGTGCTTTTAAGTGCCCATGGTAAGTCGGGACAGACAAGAGTTGGACTGTCTGTCACAAGGAAGAGATAAAGAAAAAGTCTTGGTCTTTTGCCTTTATACCATTTATGAAATGGTGTTTTTAACAATATTTCTTTATTTTGGGTCTTTTGTCTTTAGAATAATTCTAAATATGTGAGCTCTGTGATAGAAGGGACGGGATGGTCTAGTCCAGGGGTACTCAACCTTTTTTTTATGGCCCGCATACATATGTCAGCTATTTCGCGAGGGCAACATACATACGTTGGTTATTTCACGCGGGTTGCAACATGAGGATAAAGGGGAGAGATTGATTGATTGATTGACTGAATATTAACGTCGCACTGTTCAGCTCACGGGCTTTTGGCGACGGACCACTATTTTGAACCCTGGTCAGTGACGTGGACTGAACACCTGAAGTTAGCACCCCTCTCTAACTACCACACCACCCACGGGAGGCGTTTTCAGCTTCGACGATTTAACATGCATCGCTGCCCTACCGGCGGGTCTTAGTGGTACTGGGCTCGAACTTTGTGCAAACCACGATCCGATACCTAACCACTCGCTACCGCGGCCTAAAGGGGAGGAAAAGGCTTGAAGGATCAAGATGACATATAAAATTTAAAATGTGGAAAATTGATCAAAATATTTTAACTCCTGTTTTTCCTTTGTTTAATTATTATTTTTTTAATATTCTTTTATTTTCGTCACTAACACTAAATTAGAAGCCTTTAAGAAACACTCTTTCACAATTTCTGCATCTGTAAACAGTTTTATGTGACTACCAATAATATAACGAACTCTTCATAGGATGTCTTTGTTACCGCTGTCATATAAGCACTGACAAAACAATTTGTTTCTGTTGCAATGATTATTCAAGAAAGCCAATTTATCACTTCTTGAAAGAGATCTTCGAGGAAAAGTGTCATTGAAGGATTCCTGTTCATTGGTATTTTTTAAATACAGCATTTTCGCGACAAATCAAACAATTACTGATCCATGTTTGTTTTTCACTACAAAATAGTCAACCTCGCAATCGTCTTGAAACGATATATTTCCTTCGAATGGTTTTCGCTTGCAAGATACAAAAGATAGTTAAAAATTAGTTCCATCCATAAAATTGTCACTACTCCACTGTTGTCTGTTATCACTAACCGTAACCGTTCAAAATAGAAAAAGAATATCAATTTGTACCCGTACAACACCGACAGCAATAAGCAGAATTGATATATTTGATTTCTCGACTGAGAATTTTCTACCAAATTTTTAATAAATGCTCATAAATATGTAAATGTCTCAGAGCAATAGGCCATGCCCGGGCTACTTAAAACGACTCGGTGGACCACAGGTTGATTATCGCTAGTCTAATCCCTCTTATTCAAGAGTGTCAGGCAATTTATTTCCTTAGATATTAACCCTCCAAGCGGTCTGCACTTAAAATCCCGTCATTCCAGAGATGCTTTTTTCCTTCAAGCAAATTCCCGGCGCCGACCCCTTCTTAAAATACAGCCAACCACTTTTGAAAACCCCCCCCGATGGCAAAAAATACGTGGGTGCATTTAGAAGGCTCCAGAATGGGAAGACTTTTCGTGCAAACCCCTTAGGGTTAATATTAGACGGGATCCATTGAAAATATACTTTGTGATGTTGGGAGATGAGCTTAATTTTTCGTATGATAGATAAACTGATTTTATCTCCTATGTGGGTGCATTTTTTGAGGTGCCCCATGTCAATTTCAATTTATTCGCTTTGGAAGAACGGGAAAATAAATCGGGTTTAATGTTTTATGGGTTTAGACATAGCCATCCGTGATGACATGTCATTTGGATCCCGGGAAGCTAGGGTGTGGGGTTATCTAAATGATGAGACATATTGGATTCTTTTTCAACTTTTTTTTTGAATAACTTATATTACTTAAATTTTAATTGACAACTTTTTTTAAAAGGGAGTTAACACCCAATTTAAAACCTTATATTCAAGTCAGATCGCTATAGATCATTTATCTTATATAATAAATTAACGGATTCATCTAACGTCCTATACAAAAAATTTCCTTTGGGGTCTCCTTCCTTCAACAATTGAGTAATACCTATAATGTAACTTTATCTGCGAAGATTCCAACTTCTTTATAATAAAACGTATCTTTCTTCCAAATCTATAAGACATCTAACTCTTGATCCGAATGATACCACACTAAGTTATCTCTAAACTTGCCGCTCCTTATCATCAAAAACTTCTATCCTTTTAAAGTATATCTCATTTACCTATTCTTTCGTTGTTTTTTGGTATTGGGTTGGAAAGGTTTTGCCATTAATCGTGGCCGTCAAAGAACATAGGAGTTATGTTAGCAGAAGGACGCGAGAGACGTCACAAAGGTGTTTCATTTTTAAAAAAGAAGTTACAGGAATTTCGCGAAACAGAGACCAGAAATAGATTCTTGATCAGATTCCGAGTGTAATGGGTCCTTTGGTTAGTTTCTAGGTATAAAAAGAAAATAGTGGTTGGCATGTCACTGAAACAATTTTCATGCCAAAAAGAGTCAGTGTTTTTCAAGAATGTGTTTCATTTTTTAAAAAAGTTACAAGAATTTCGAAAAACGGAGACCAGATTTAGATTCCTGGTCAAATTTCGAGTGAAATGGGTTACTTTTGTAAGTTTCTAGGGTAAAAATAGTGATTGGCATGTCACTGAAACGGACTATTGAAGGAGTGGACGAATTTCAAAGAAACATTTGGGCATAACTTTTGAACTATTTGGAATTTCGAGTAGCGCCATACATATTCGTGATCAGCGTTGAATTCTGTGCAAGAAAAACTAAGTGTGATAAGAATTGGAGGATGGCAAAAAAAAAACAAACGCACGGGAATGAAATGGGTTGCAATTAACCCATTTGAAAGGGGAACACCTAAAAAGGAATAATACCGCAATTAAAATTTTTTTTACTTTTTTTTCGGTGTTTTTCTGATGCTTGTCATAGAAATGCATTACCAAAGTGCAAAAACTCGAGTTCTAATAATCGCAGGGTAATGTTTTAAGCGTCTTCGCGTTTGGGAACAGCTGCCCATTCGAATGACAACCAGCTTTTTAAAATCGGTCGGTAAGTTGGCTTTCAAGCCAAAAAGGGTCGGTTTTTTTCAAGATGTTTCATTTTTTGAAAAAAGTTACTGGAATTTCGAGAAACAGAGACCAGATTTAAATTTCTGGTCAAATTTCGAGTGAAATTGGTCACTTTAGTAAGTTTCTAGGGTAACAAAAAATAGTGGTTGGAATGTCACTGAAACAGTTTTCAAGCCAAAAAGAGTCAGTTTTTTTTTAAGAAGTTGTTTCATTTTTAATAAAAAGTTACAGTAGTTTCGCGAAACAGAGACAAGATTTAGATTCCTGGTCAAATTTTGAGTGAAATGGGGTACTTTTGTAAGTTCCTAGGGAAAAAAAAAATAGTGGTTGGCATCTCACTGAAACAGACTATTGAAAGAGGGGAGGAATTTAAAAGAAACATTTGGGCATAACTTTTGAACTATTTGGAATTTCGAGTAGCGCCATACATATTCGTGATCAGTGTTGAATTCTGTGCAAGAGAAACACTAAGTTTGGTAAGAATTGGAGAATTACAAAAAAAAAAAAAAGAGCCAAACGCACATGGAAATGAGTAATGGGTTGCAATTAAGCCCATTTCTCCAAGAGGAACGCTTAAAAAGGGAGAATACCGCAATTAAATTTTTTTACTTTATTTTCGGTGTTTTTCTAATATCTGTCATAGAAATGCATTACCAAAGTGTAATAACTCGATTTCAATAATCGCGGGGTAAATTTTAATGTTGGGGTTTGGGAACGGCTTCCCTTCGAATGAAACCCGGTTTATTGAAATCGGTCGGTAAGTTGAATTTCAACCAAAAAGGGTCGGTTTTTTTCAAGATGTTTCATTTTTTAAAAAATGACGGGAAATTTTCCCGGAAACGGAGACCATATTTAAATTTCTGGGCATTTAGTGAAATGGTTCCTTTAGTAAGTTTCAGGGTAAAAAAAAAAAAAAAATAGTGGTTGGCATTCACTGAAACATTTTTTCAAGCCAAAAATAGTCTTTTTTTCGAAGGTGCAATAGCCATCCGATGATATGTCTATTAGGATCCCGTAAGCTAGAGGTGTGGGATTATCAAAATGATGAGACATATTGATTCTTTACAACTTTTATTAAAAAACATATTTACAATTCTTTTACAACTTTCTTAAAGTGAGTTAACCCCAAAAACCCTTTAAATTTTCAATAGATCCCCAACTAGATCATTTATCTTAATTATAAAAAATTAACTGATTCATCTAACTTCCTATACAAAATATTACCTTTGCAGAGTCCCTTCCTTTCAATTGAGGGGAAAACCTATAACTTAATTTTGATGCAAGATTGACTTCTTTATAATTTAATTTATATGAACGTATCCTTCTTCTAGAGCTATGGACATCTAATTTTGATCCCAATGATTCCCACTAAGTTTTTTAAACTTTCCGTTTTTCTCATCAAAGTTCTATTCTTTTTTTAAAAAATTTTTCGCATTTACATATTCTATCCGTTTGTCTTCTTGGTATTGGGTTGGAAAGGTTTTGCCATTAATCGTGGCCTTCAAAGAACTTAGGAGTTATGTTAGAAGAAGTACGTGAGAGACGTCACAAAGTGTTTCTCTGAAAGTGTTTGAATATAAGTTCCATTACCTATCCGTATATTTATTTTGCTACCATCAGTATAGATTGAGATGTTATTTGGAGAAATTATATTGATGATCTCCAGGACCAATTTATTAAGGAGGTCAGGGACACATTCTTTCTTAGAAAGTGCGTTAAAGAGACTCTAGTTTTCCCAGCTAAGAGGCATGGAGCCACGACAGGCTTCTACCTCATGGTTCTCCATTCTTCGGTTGGCTGAAGCTGCAGTTTCCTAACTGAACAAGTTGATAAATGGCATGAGTTGTGCGCATGGTAGGTACTAAAAACACAGGGATAACTTCCGAATACTTCAAAACATGATAGTAATCAAGAAATGTGAATATGGAATTAATATTTAAGACTTATTACACATAAATTCATTATAAATCACTGATTATTCCTCAAACTATGTGTTATAGTTAATTCTATATCTTGTATCTCCGCCATGTGAAATGCTTTAGGTATATGAAAACAAAGAAACAAATCTACACTTCGGTGACAAAACATAAAATCTTGTCTGTAGCATATATTCTCAAGATCATGCAAAGAATTACAGAGATAAGTTAAGAATAACGGTGTGTATAAAATTAAAATTATTAGTGAAAGAGCAATTTTCTGCAATTTAGAGCAGAGGTCTCTAAATTGGCTGTCCGCTAGAAAATTTTGCTGGTCCCCAGAAAAATGTATGTGGAGTATATTTACTCATCACGTAAGTAATGTTTTAAGAGGCATTGAAACATAATTAAATTCATACCGATATGTGAAAAGTAATAAAAACGTTACTTCATAGAATAACGCCACGATAAATAAGTCGTACTGCTGTAGCTGCATTGTTATATGTAGATAATAGATCCGTGTGCAGCGAAAATCAGGATTATACTTTAAGCATTTATCTAAAAGAAAGCCTTATCGACCTATCGTCCGACGAAACTCTCAAATTTAAATTTCATTCATCATTATCAAGATCACAGTTTTGGCATTCCATAAAAAGTGAATGAGTAAACAGGCGATGAAAATTCTGATTCAATTCTCCACAACTTTTTTTTTTTTAAAAATTCCTTTTCATCTGTCACAACCATCAAAACACGGTACTGATCTCAGTTTGAAATATAAATGCAGTTCTCCGTATGCAGTAACAATAGATCGAAATTTCATTAACTTATTTCACAATTAAGCCAGAAAACCCAGCACACTAGGAATGTATAATGCTAAACTTTTGATATACTTAAACCATTTTTTAATTTCGTTTTTACAGTTTTTTTTGTCTATTTTACTATGGTTTATTAATAATGCTTCCATAATTTGGTTTCAACTAATAGTTTTCATTTCATTAACTAGGTACATTTTCTGTGTTCTTCTATCACAATTTTTTATAAATATAATAGTTAATAACACTTAGGAAGTCTATTAGGGGTCGAGAAATTTAAATTATGATTTACTGGCCCGCAAGGAGGTCAAACATTTTGGTGATCTTTGATTTGTGAAATTTTGTATGTTTCTAGAAGTATACTATATAGAATGTATAACAAACATATACACAAATAAAAAAATGATGATGAATAAAAACAAATTTAATAAAAGTATTTCAAGTTAAATTTTCGGTCTCTTTTTGATTAAAATCAACCTTAGAGAGGAAATATAAACCTGCTAAAACAACATTATTAATTGAATTTTGGAATTGCCTCTTGTTAGAATTTCTGAGAACGACAAAAGGATCTAATGTTCAAATTTAAGTTTTAATTACATATTTTGGAAAGAGATTTTGACTACAACTAAAATTTAAATATTAATTTATAAGTAAGTTATATTATTTAACATCTTAAGAATCTTCATTGACGTGGAAACATCGATTCATTTGAAAGAGTAAGAAAATATTGAAAAAGATACAACAAACCCAGCGGAAACCACCAGCAAAAACTTGCAACTATGAAAAACATCATATATTGGCACGGTATTTAAAAATTTGATTTACGTTGTTTAAATTTCAGCTTTGAGCTTTTTATCTCTAGTGATCTCATATTATTTTTGTATCAATTAATTCTTCTTCATGCATAATATTATTGAGAGACTTTGGGATAAATTAATGGCAGATATTTGTCATGCTTGAAGACTTAGGCTTGAGAACATTTTTTTTTAAACTTGCTATGAATTTATTGAAAGTTATGCAAAGTATATTTTAAACTTTACAAGGTAACAGTATACACTAAGACATTGATTTAATAATAATGATAATATCTTCAACTTTTAAATCGTAATATTTTTTATATGGACTTAATTAAGATCAATTTATATGCATACCTCATAAAAAATTTTTTTAACCTTTTAAAGTAACATAGTATAATCTAAGAATAAATTCATTTAAACAGAGTAATATATATATATAGTAATATAAAATAAAAGTGAAAAAGTACTAGAACCTACAATGCTAAAGCAGGAAAAATTATATAATTCACAAAGCACAACAAATGTAGATACAAAAAGTCTTTGGACTAAACTGGAGACACAATATATGATTTCTAAAGCTGTCGCTGTGAATTAGGCCAATGAATTAGGGTTAGCAATGCTTTGGATCCAACCTTCCCCATATATATATATATATATATATATATAAACAGTCATGCCGGAGTTGAATCCTATTCAACGGGTACCGCGTTTAACAGATTTTTCTTTTCCCTCTCTCCTGGTAACTTAATATTTAACGCTGAATTAACGAATTATTTTTGCTGCTGGAGAATTTTTTTTATTAGTTTGTATTAGAATAAACTGGATTTCTTTTCAAATGGAACATTTTTTTTGTTGTGTTTACAAAAAAAAGAATTTTCTTGTAAGCACAACCAATTTCAACAGAACAGGGTACAGACCATTATTAAATTTTTTAGTTGCAGATGAATCACGCGAATCTTGAGTATAGGCCAGGAAATTTCTTTCTTATCTCATTCTAATCCACAACGCAGGGAATATGTTGAGATTTTAACGAAAATGATACATATGATGACGGACTGTCCAATTGTTCCACTGGAGCTAAGGAAATAGCTGACTTGTCAGAGACAATAAATAGCGATTCTAATACAGAAATTGATGATAAAATTACCATCAAAACTGTTACATTTTCTAATGTTTTACATTGTTCGAAAAATGTGAAAACATACTTTACCGTTTGCATCTGGATGTAAATGTTACAGTATTTTCTCAGCGTAGAATCGAAAAAGAACTCCTTCAAGTTAGGAATCAAAATGATTTTCAAGCATCTATTTTTCAGTAATTTAAAATATCCAGTTAACTGGTGCGTAAGGACTACACTAATAGTATTTTTAGCTATTGAATAAAAAATTTGTTTTTTTCGAAATTTGGGTATATTTTTTGCAGTTGCTTATATTAGTTCCAAAGCGTAAGTGTACAACATTTGTATTTTGTTTAAAACCCGATATAACGAATAAACTCGAATTAACGAGCAAAATGCTTGGTTCCAATGAATCCGTTAAATCATGGTCCGGCTATTCATATATATATATATATATGTGTGCGATAATTCCCTCTAACATACTTTTAATTAACTCTTTTTAATGATCTATAAATAATCTTTAATTCTTAGGTTTAAAAATAAACATTGTGTAATCTTAATCATTACTCGGCTAAACCAAAATATCCCGCGCATTCTAGCTAATCGGAACTACTATTGCACGTAACAGTCACGCGCTTGTGCCTGTTAGTATATGGACACAAAAATCTGATGTCGCGCTCTTTTCTCTGCTTGCCGCCATCATGTAGATTGTAAACTGCTGCTTTCTTTGTCTTTGTATTTGTGTCTCCAAAATGCCACTGTCTATTCAATATGAACATGTAACATAATTGTGCTTTAATCTGCTGATGTGTGCTCATAATAAAAGAGGTAAAACTATTCTGAAGAAGTCGTTTCCATGAAAAACGATAATCACATACACGTAACACACAATCTATTATATATATATATACACTGGTGTGCAAAACTTAAGCAACATGTGGTTTATTGCCATAACACGAAAAAACCATCTGAGAGACTTGGGAGGTTAAGTAGAGGAGAGTATTATGTAAGGATGACGAAAGCATTAGCTGAAAAAGGAATACAACGCATACGGTATGGAATCAAACAAAACAAGCTTTGATGAACATAGTATCGTGACTCATGATTGTCTATCAACGCAGGAACAACAAGCAGATGTTCCTTAATATGGTATATGCCCCCCCCTTACTACAAGGGTTTGCACCGTCCCGCATACTCAGAACCAGCTGGTGCAGGCATTTCTTGGGTAATCCCATTCCCCCAATCAACATCTGTTTGGTTGTTGGTTTGTTCTCCGGATGTAGCTTGGGGCAATGGTCTCCCCAAAGCATTCCACCATGTTCGATGGGATTTAAATCTGGGGGCACCCTGGCCAAACCATTCGAGGATATCTTCACTTTCCAGCCTCCCAGCAAAAGAGTGCGATGTGGCCGTGCATTGTCATCCAAAAAAATGAAGTCGAGCCAATGGCACCTCGGAAAAAAGCGCACATGGGAAAAGTACCTCCCCCAAATGCGACCCCCGGTTACAGACCCTCTGTCGAAAATGTGAAGCTCAGTTCGCTCGTTCAGCATAATCCCAGAAAAAGAACTTCAGGACCACCTCGGTGTCTTTCCTTGTTTACGGGGATAAAACCGGGCCCGATCTCTCTCCAAATCAAACGCGTTGAGAATCGCTTCTGGTACTGAACCCACCCCATCCGTAAAAAACACGACTCCATTGATCAGTTGTCCCGTTTTTGTTTCTGGCCCCCCGAAACGGTGCGGTGGCCAACTTTCAACAGGAGGTAGCGTTAGGCGGCGGGGGAACGGCCCCTTTGTGGGGGGTCTGGCCACGTAAACCCGACACTTGTCGACCCGTTGCTGCAGGGGCGACTGGCGCTTGCTGATTGCTGTTTACCTCTTTTTTTACCTGCAGGATGATATATCGGTCATGCCTTGCAGTTGTCGTCCTCGGGTTTCCAAACCCCCCTTTTAAAATGTAATGTGGTTTTGGAACGCTTTCCAAACGTGCGTAAAAAATTTTTTTGTTCGAACTTTCAGCTACACTGGTGACAGTACGCCCCCCCTCCCCTTTCCGATCCTTCCCCGTGTGAAGTCGTCCCGATGATTTCTTCTACCATATTTCCGAACGACTCCCGGCACTTCGCAAAAAATGTTGAAATTGGTCTCCGTCCTTCATTTTATTCTACTGTTGAGCAGTGCGCGCCGACACCGCGTTTTTGTATGCTCACATCGCTTCTGGCGTTTTTTTTTTGATATTTGCATACCCTGACGTTTTTACTGACATTTGTTCCCGTACTGATCCCCCGACCTCCTTTTTTGCAATTTCATGGCTATCTGCTAAATTTTTAATTGTTGTAAATTTTTCACACCCGTGTATATACAGTGGGGGACAAATTTTAGGGGCCGGGGTCGGATCCCAAAAACCCTCAATTTTTTTTTCCCATTGATTATAATTCTAAGTATATAGTACGTAAAAATTTTAATTAAATATTTGTTATTAATAATTAATTTTTTTAATGCCAAATTTTTTCTATAATTTGTTTTTTCTGTGTTTTTTTCCCGAAAAACGACAAAAACAAAGGGGCTGATACATGAATTAAAATTTCGCCCCCCCACCCCCCTTGAAAAATGCCTGTGTGCGCTACTGTATATATAT
>BMAV01002712.1:10451-32117 GCA_019973955.1 Trichonephila inaurata madagascariensis
GCGGAAAGTGATAGTGATGCTTCAACTGTAGAATATACATTGACACATGCAAGCAAATATGTAACTTCAAAAAGTGATCAGCATACAGGACTGCTAAGTCCTAAGAACCAAAATGACATGGGCAATAATGATTTTTCTGAAGTTCACATGTCACCTGTTAAAAAAACAAAGAAAAGAAATTCGAGAATAATTTCAGATTATGACGAAGCCTCAAGACGAGAAAAGTCTCCATCAAAGCCTGAACTTTCTCCTGTTATGAGAGAGAGATCTACAATATCTGGACAAGAAAAGTCTCCATATAAAACTACAAGGAGAATAACTCCAACTTTCATAAAATCTTTAAGTCAAGAAAAGTCTCCATCAAAGCCTGAAGAGTCTAGTGTCCCGAAAGGAAGACCCAGAATGCCCAAAGAATCTTCAATTGAAGAAAAGTCTCCATCAAAGCCTAAAGAGTCTCCTGTCCCGAAAGGGAGACCCAAAATGCCCAAAGAAGCTTCAATTGAAGAAAAATCGTCCGTGAAAAGAAAACGTCCCAGAGGCACTGTAGAACATTTTGAGCCAGAAGAGTCTCCATCAGAATCTGAACAATCACCTATCAAAAAGAAAAGAACTTTAACACCCAGTGGCTTCAGTCAAAAGAAATCTTCAAAAATTCGACCATCTAGAAATGAAAATAATAACGAAGAAGGACCACTTCGAATAAACCCATCTGTTACAAAGAGACATGCAAATAGTTCGGTAAAAATGAGTCAAAAACAGGCTTACCAGACCCTTAGCAATGTACAAGTCGAGTGTGACTCATCTAGGACATCACCTGTAAAGAGGAAAAGCAGCAAGGCAACATATGATGCCATTCATCAGAATCATTTTGGCCCAGAAGCATCCGTTATAGAGTCTAAGACTTTACCTAAAAAAATAACCCAAGTGACTGGGGATCAACTGAATCATTCAAGGCAAAAGAACCTCTCTGCAAAAGACAAAGCTCCCAAAAATAAAAGGGCTGCTCCAGTTGACAACAATGAAGCCCATTCAGACTTTGGAGAAAACTCAATACCTATTGTCAAAGGGAAAGAAAATAAAACGACAGTTTTGGGAAAGAACAGACATTCACTTCCACCCACGAAACGTACAATTAGTCGTACACACGACAATCAATCACAGAACATAGTTGCTAATGGGAACATCTCTGAGCCAGCCAATGGTCTCAGACGGTCCACTCGATTTCGAGTGCCCCCTCTGGACATATGGCGTAATGAACGATTAGTGTTTGAGACACTGCCTTCAGGGGAGGTTAAGTGCAGCATTGACAAAGGATCTGAAGAAGATAAATACGGGCTGATCCAAATTAAAAAAAAAGCAGAGAGGAGAAATAAAATGAAGGAAAAGCAAGCGCAACGAACTGTTGAAAAAACTCCAATTGTAAATATAAAAACTGGAGAAACGGTAGTTGCGCTTGTGCATCGACCATTTGAATCTCTTGAATGGTCGGTGCCGCCAAACGAAGTTGAGGTGCCTCCGCCATACACCATGGCAAAAACTTTTACGGCAAAGTCAACTTCGTTTGGCTTTCTTCATATTTCTCCTTTTTCCACAAAGGAGAAACAATACTCTCCAGTCAACAACCTTCATTTCGTTGTAGTGAAGGGACACCTACAAGTAACTATTCAGGATACCACATTCACCTTTACGGTGGGTGATAGCTGGGTAGTTCCGGTAGGTGTTCCCTACTCTATAACGAACTGCTCGAGAGCGAGGGCTCTCCTATCCTTTTCTGCTTTCAAAGAAGAATAACTCAGTTGAGTTATTCTTCTTTGAAAGTGGAAAAGGAATGCCTAGCTCTAAAAAGTGTCTATGTTCAGGACACTTTTTAGAGCTAAGCATCCACTTTTTAAATACTTTTATAATTTTTTTTTTTTATAAATATTTTTATGATTTTTTTAAATTCATATTTTTATAATTCTTTTTTTTATAAACATATTTATAATTTTTTTTAAAAAATATTTTCATAGTCACAAAACTACGACCAATTGATTCCCATGGATTGCATGAAGTTTGAAAGAAATGTTTCAATATTTTGAAGACAACTTTGTTGTATCTTAAGGGAAATTAGATTTAATGGTCTACCGTTCTTTTGGGATTGAAGAATATATCTACAAGCATCTCATCAAACTGGTAAGTTAAAACCTTTTTTTTATGTCAAATTTATTAAATGACACACAAGCCTTCTTTTCCTAGCATCACAGCAGAATTATCTGCCTTCAAAAAGTATCTCATGTTTTTTAAAATTCATCCAATGGCAGTGGCATAACGGAGAATATTAGGCCCCCCCCTGCAAACTCAGGATTTGGGCCACAAGCCCAAATATGTAATCAGCGTCAGTCAAGCTTTTGATCCCCCCGCAATGCGGGGGTGTACGTTACGCCACTGTCCAATGGTGTCATTTATCAAACTAGTAATTCCAAAGAGACCATTTTGAGTGACATTTTGCAGGATCAAAATGACCACAATGAGATATTATTTGTGGTTTGTATCATTACTGCCATCATAAACTGCTGAAAAACGACCTTGTTTTAAGTATTTTATCATAAACTCTTTTATAGACTAGTAGTTAGTTCACTAACTATAGCAGATGTACACCCATACAGATTGTCAATGCCTGATTTTGGGATAACCTTATGAAAAGGGGTCCCCGGATGATCGGCTGCAAACGAAACATGTTCTATGAAAAAAGATGAAAATAGTCCTATTAAGCATTAGAAAGAACATATTCTGAATGTTATAATTTCTGTAATATTAGTAATGATTATTATTCTTTCTTTTAAGGTAACTGCGACAAGAAAAAATTAACTTTCTTTATACTAAATTTAAATAGATCTTACTTTTTAAAATCAAAAACACAACAGAAGTAAAATTTTTACACACTTCATACCTTCTTCCATTTAAAATACCAAAATTTTATGTCTGTAAGTTTTAGTATTTTTACTTAACATTAAAATCATCATTACAGGATATTACACAATTCCTTTCACAAATTTTTATTATAAAAAATACACAAAGAAAATGTCTTTGGTGAATTTAAAAAGTTAATTTGTTGCTTAATTTAAATGGAACTCTGTTTTTAAAAATTGTATCAAAAGAATTCTTTGTTTTAGTACTCGCACATATGAAAGTTTTTTTATTTTAAATCAAACCGTTAGTTATAAACATATAGAGTTATTCATAAGCATTCAAATGTTAGCAATAAGGAAAAACGAAATGTCTATTTTACAAGTTGAGTATTTAATTTAGAATAATTCTCAAGATCCGCTTTGTACTGTATCCACTTGATTTATAATTTAAGAATTGCACTGAGTATTTATAAATGCAAAACTAGAAATAATTAACATTCCAAAAAACAAAATTTTATTTTAAAATTTTGTAACTAATCATTTAAATTTTCTGTAATTGTTGCACAAAAAATGTAGAATTTCCAATAAGTTTGAACATATAATACAAAAATATTACATTCTTTCTATAGAAAAATTAATTTTTCACAATACATATTATATACAAAAGGGATTTTAAAGAAAGTACCTGAATCGTAGTTTAACCACATTTGCTTAGAATTTTAAAATTCAATTTTCTAATGTTCTATTTATTGAATTCTCATAATTAATGCATCTATGGATGCAGCAAAGTGCCCTCTAATTTGAAGCATTTTCACATCCCAGTTACTTTAAATCGAATGCATTCATTTTATTGTATTCAAAATAAACATTTTCAAAGAAATAGATTTTTTTAACTGAACATACTGCAAAATAAGCAATTTTGAATTCAACATTTTGCTAGTCAAATTCACCCATACCAATCTTAAAAGCTATTTGCAATTTCATTTTTTGGGTTGGCAACATCAATCGAATAATCTAGAACTGAAAATATTTAATACATGTATCTCAAAAATACTTCTTTCAGGAAGTTTTCACATCGTTTGTTGTCGTTGTGTAACTGCTTCATGTCATTCGATTATAGAATTAGAACTTACGTGGGAAGAAAGAAATGCGGTATGAAATTTTTTTAAGATCCAAAATCTGCAAACACCCAGAATGGGTGATAAAGCATTTTTGCTAAATAAGTTAATTTTAGTGTTGTATTTTTAGGCAAGAACTTATATTTTCTATTGACGACTTTCCTGTTCTGTTTAGTATATATATGGCATAGTAAACTAATTCTGCCCTGATGGCTGCAGGGAAACCGTCTTCACGATTTGAATGTCTTGGCCACTTCAATAGTGGTTCGCATTTCTCATTCACTGGCCCCATTTGTTCTTGGGTGTAAGGTGCTGTCTGCCTTTGAGCGATTCCATTTTAATGCAAGACTTCCCAAACTTGGTTATCAAATTCTCCACCTTTATCGTAGAGGAATTCTTTCACAGAATATCCCAATGTCCTTGCTCTTTTATTAGGTAAACATAGCGAAACTTTATAAAGCTGTCTTTTAATACAACCAGATACTTCTTTTTCTGAAATGACTCAAATGGTCCACAAGCATCTGCTGAAATCAGTTCACTAGGCTCAGAGGTTTTCTTCCTGGTGCCAAATGATAACCATGTGTGCTTGGCCATAAATACATGGCTCACATAATTTTTATTTAGCTTGATATGGATGCCTAGTTTCTTTCCAAGCATGTTTCGGATGTGACATTTATCTTGTTGCCCGCATCTTTCATGATACAGCTGTAGCAAGTAGAGTAGCAACAGTATGAGCTTCTGTCATTTTTGCCAAAATTGGTTCAATTTTGTCTTTGAATAAGGAACCATTTACACTGCGAGAACCATAGAGCACCACATCACTGTTGGCTTTTAACTAGCAGTGAAGTGTTTTATTTCTATGTGCTTTGTCCTTCGATGATATTTAGGGTTGAATGACGACTTTGCTGCTGCCCTGTTGTCCTCTTGAAGTTGGGGAATTTCCCTCAAATTCATTATGCCCTGAATCAGTCTGCAGAGTCAAATTACTTCTTTGGCTGTCTCTAAAGCCGCTATAACCAGATTCAGTTGTTGAAGTGGCAACAATAGCTTGTCTTTGCCTGCGCCATGAGATATAGCTCCTTTTGCATATATCATAACATATCCTGAGTTTGATCGACTTGTTTTTGTACATCCACCAAGATCCGAATCACTATAACAATGAAGCATACCTTTTGCCTCTGTAGCATGGTATGTTATACCATATCCAACTGAGCCAGCTATATAGCTGAATACTCTCACCCTGAATATATCGTCTGCAGATGGGTTTTCGAGTGATCTCGAAAGAAATCCTACACTTTGCGCTAGACCTGACCTGGTTCCCACCATCAGATACATAAGGGCACCAACAGCTTGCCTATATGGAAAATAAGAGATTTTGGTCTCAGACTTTTGCAATCTGCAATCTTTTAACATGGGTGTTGCTACAAATTTGCATTACTCAAATCCAAAACAAGCATTTTTCTGGCTTATCCTTTTTGACTAGTAGTTATTGAATTATATCTAAAATGTTCAATTTAAAGACCTAGGTAACAGGAAACTTCTACTGAGATCTGGAATTTTGTTTTCAGCTTCTTGATGAATGTTTTAAAAGTCCTATTGGTCAGTTGCAGCAATTAATCCATCGTCAACATGCAACACTATCAATATGTAAAGGCATGGATTAGCTTCACTTGTTTTAAAACCAAGATATATTAAAAACTGACCAAAACACTGTTTCCAACAGCGTGGTGATTGTTTTAAACCGTACAGGCTGCTCTAGAGTTTAAATACTCTTCCTGAGCTATCTTTTGATTCTCTCTCTTCTGGTTGTTGTATACATATGGTTTTCTCCAGATCTTCATTAAGGAATGCTGATATCATGATGTATCAAATTGCTAATGAATGATAATTCAAATTGAGTCAAGTGCATCCTTTCTTCAGCTGCAATGCTTAAAACTGTCCGTATTGTTCCTGATTTGGCCACTACACAGTATGTTTCACTGTAATCAATACCCTAGCATTGACTGAAGCCCCTCTCAACAAGTCTGGCTTTATATTTGTTGATGCTGCCATCTGGATTGGTTTTGAGTCTATAAACTCACTTAAAGGTATTGCTTTCGCTCCTACTGGTAGGTCTGTTAGCTCCCAAGTATAATTTTCACTTAATAAATTCATTTTACTCTGCATGGCTTTCTTCCAGTTTGTGCCATCCTTGGAGTTTTTTTTATATGTTTCAGGATTATAGTCATCTAAATATGACTCTGCTTCTATAATATGATTCTCAAACCGTTTTGATTTCTGCAGAAGTGAGCGGTTCCTCAGCTGTCTATCTGATGTAAATTCAGCATCTTCACTATCAGTCTCAGAAGCACTTAAGTCTTTTTGACTTTCCATCCTTTCTATAGGATTGTCCTCAATTTTTATGAGTTGCTTTTCATAGTTTCCCTGATTTGTATCTTCTCTTACCCTGTCTTCTAATTTCAATTCTGAACGGTCGTCACATTTGCCTGCATTTTCTTGAAAGATTACATCTGTAGATAAAATTACTGTGTTCTTTCTTTAGCTAGATTCTGAATCGTTCATCTCCATCAAGGTAGCCTTGGATGGCTTTGTCCAATTTCGTTATCTTCGGAGCTGGAGCATGAGCATGGCATAGAGATCCTTTTATGCGCAAGTGTTTTAATCGGAGTTTCTTTTAGAGCCAAAACTCATAAAAACTTCTATTTCTATTGTCGACTTTCCTGTTCTGTTTAGTATATATATGGCAGAGTTAACTAATTTAGCCCTGATGGCTGCAGGGAAACTGACTTCTGCAAGACTTCCCAAACATCTTTGTCATCAAATTCTCCACCTTTATCGTAGAGGAATTCTTTCACAGAATATTTCAATGTCCTTGCTCTTTTATTAGGTAACCATAGCGAAACTTTGTAAAGCTGTCTTTTAAATACAACCAGATACCTCTTTTTCTGAAATGACTCAAATGGTCCGCACACATCTGCTGAAATTAATTCACCAGACTCACACAATTCTTTTTTAGCTTGATATGGATGCCTAGTTCCTTTTCAAGCATGTTTTGGTTGTGACACTTATCTTGCGGCTCCATCCTTCTTGATACAACTGCCGCAAGGAGCTGCATGCTACGACAAAATGAACTTTTGTCATTTTTATGGGCAAAATTGGTTCATTATTTGCTTTGAATTAGGAACAATTTACATTGTGAAAACCATAGAGAACCACATCACTGTTGACTTTTAATCTGTGCTCTGTAGGAGTTGATGCAAATTCACTGTTTTTGATTTCTGTCTTGAGCAGCAAATACAGAGAATAAATTTCTATTAATTTTTGGTACATACCAAACATCTTTCTTAAAAACCCTTCCTGTTATTTTCCATTTATAGTTTATTTGACTTCTACTATGCCTTTCCCAAGTGCAACTAATGTTTCCTTCCCAGCAGCTTTTATGCCATAGGGACTATTAAATTTTATGTAGTCAACAAAATATGTGGAGCAGTTTGTGATACGCCTAGTAGCTCCATTGTCAATCCAATATGATGCAGAACTAGTCTCTGATGTACAGGCTTCCTCAGATATAGACATTAGTGCTATGTTAGCTGATAATGTATTTGATTTTGTACCACTCAATTTATTGTTTGATGGTCTTCCATCTGAAATCCACTTTCTGTAGTCATTCACCTAATTACCTTTTTGTTTACAGTAATTGCAGCTGTCTTCTTTTCTTGACTTGGACTTGTATTTGCCCTGTGTAGGTCTTTCATTTTGTAGCTATTATGGCTTTCTTGGCTGTTTTGCTTTACCTTCAACTTAAGTAATCTTTTTTTTGAAACATACACAGCTGCACTGTTTATTCTTCTCATGACTTGTTATCTTCAGCCAGCAACATTCAATTGAATTTAAAGGTTTAAAACTGACAAGGCAAAATATGTAACACTTCACACACACTAGGATCAAATCTGGCAATTTACTTTCCTCTCTAGTCTCAAGTCCATTATTCAGTTCATTCCAAAGACTTCTTAGCTTTGTAATGTGTGTGTAGAGACATCCTGTCTGGGATCCCAGCTGAATGCTAAAAATTCTGCACAAATTTTAAACAACTGATCTTTTGAAGTTGCTTCAAACTGCTGCTTTAATGATGCACAGGCTACAAAGGCTGTTTCTTTGTCCATAATTTTCTGGTACACAGCATCAGTGGCAGTACTTGCGATCATTGATTTTGCATAGGTATTAGCTTTTCTGTACAAATTGCAGCTATCTTAATGCTGTTTTCTTAGATTCTTGTGCATCTACGTCTATGGATTCTGGCCTTTTCAGCTTGCCATCTATGGCCTCGATCGCTCCTTTGTGGTAATCGAATATCTTCCGTTTCCACATTGGCCAGTCTGAGGCTTAATCAAAGGCTTGATAAGATGGCTAAACTCCATACATATCTCCTTTTTAGAAATTTAGATTTGCAGGTTTCTTAAATAATCTGTATTATAATACTTCTAGATTAAGCAACAACCATTGTTTCTTCTGCTTCTTCCTCAATCTTTTCAAAATAGGTCGCGATCACTCTATCATTCCGCCAAAATGCCAATCGTTGAAACTTCGTCGCGACTTGTTGCTTCCAAGAATAAAGTTCTTTCTGCCTTTTCTATCATAAAATACTCTTAGTTTTTAATATTTCAAGTGTTGTTTAAGCTTGTGCTGGTACCCATAACTGTTAAAGTTAAATTATTTACACAACATAAGCAGAGATAAAATACAACCTGCACACTAGGTGACAAGAGCTAGAATGATTTTTCATAATGAGAAATAGAAAACATACAGGCGCCATCTATGTCATAGCAACAAAATCATGTTAAAGTTAAATATTAAGTCATTATCTTTAATAAACTTGACTTGCAAAATGTTGAATACAAAATTGCTTATTTTGTAATCTATTCTGTGCAACACATGCCCTTTGAAAAAAATTCTTTCTTTGAAAACGTTTATATTGAATACTATAAAATGAATGCTCGATTTAAAAGGCAGGATTAGTAATCGCTAATAATGTTACAGAAATTAGCGTTCAGAATATGCTCTTTCTAATACTTAATAGGACAATTTTCTTCTTTTCTCATAGAACATGTTTCGTTTGCAGTCGATCATTCTGGACCTCTTTTTCTTACGGTTATCCCAAAATGAGGCACTGACAATCTGTATGGGTGTACATCTGCTATAATTAGTGAACTACTAGTCTATAAAAGAGTTTATGAAACAAGGTCATTTTGTAGCAGCATATGATGGTAGTTATGATACAAACCACAAACCTCATTGGGGTCATGTACTTTGATCCAGCAAAATGTCATTCAAAATGGCCTCTGTAATTACAAGTTTGATAATTGACCCCATTGGACAGTGGCGTAATATTCTCCGTTCCACCGCTGCAGTTGGATGAATTTTAAAAAACATGCGATACTTTTTGAATATTTATTTATGGCAGATAAGTCAGCTGGGTGGTCTGGTTGGTTTGTCGCTGGCCTTCTGACCCCGGCCCAAGTCAAGGGATTTTCATAATGCAGAAAATCGACAGTGGCCATGTCGTATGATGATCCGGCATGTAAAAGATTCCTAGGGGGTGCTCTAGGAAAAATTAAATCCTAGTACAAGTTCGCATCTTCAGAGCTCAGGTGCCTCCTATGGAGGAAACTGGGAGTCAAAATTACCTGCGGCGATTGGTATTCACCTACATGGTGCCGCACTCAAAAGAGATACCTGCTTTCAGTGAATGTACTAGGTAGACTGATAAACTCTGTTGTTAACTGCTCATAATCTGCCATTAGAAATAAAAAAAGAAATTATAGCAGATAATTCTGCTGTAATGCTAGAAAAATAATGGAGACGTTAATAGGTACGGATTGTGTGCTCTCTTGTGTCATTTAATAAATTTGGCATCAAAAAAGGTTTAACTTACCAGTTCGATGAGATGCTTGTAGATGGTTCCACCGTCCCTTTGGGATGGTAGAATACCATTAAATCTAATTTCTTAAATTGCTAGCTTAATTAGGTGAAAGTAGAATCACAATCCTGCTTGATACAATAAAGTTGTCTTCAAAATGTTGAAGCATTCCTTTCAAACTTCATGCAATCGATGGGTATCAATTGGTCGTAGTTTTGAGACATGTCTGGACCAGTTATGGAGAGCTTAAGATTTGTAGACTGGAGAGTTTGTGCTTTGTGGATTAATCTGCTTATTTGTGGATCAATCTGTATACAAATGTAAAATATTGTTTATATAAATATAAATATAAAATATTGCAAAATTTGTAAATATGAAATATTGCAAAATTTGTAAATATAAAATATTGTAAAATTTGTAAATATAAAATATTGTAAAATTTGTAAATATAAATATAAAAAATGTTTAAAACTATAAAATAATTTTGTACAGACTTTTTAGAATTTATGATTATGTTAGACAATTTGAAAAGATTCTGTAATAAAATAATATTTACCATCTTTGAGCATCTGATTTGCTTTTTAATTATCATTTACAAATGTTTGAACTTTTTTTTCTTGGTTCTGTATCCAAAGTTCAAAAAAGAAAAGTAAATACTCTTTCTCCATTAAGTTAAAGAACTAAATCATATTAACATATATTTTTAGTATTAATGCTACAATTTTATTTGATTATCCTTTATTAGGAGTTATTGAATTACATATAAATTGCATAATTTGTGATTTATTTATTCTAAACCTTTGAAAAAATATAAGTAAATGAAGGAAATTTTTAATGTTTCAAAATACTGATTTACAAACTATAATTAATGTGTATTTTCTAAAATTATACAATTATGTATTAGAAAAGGCATAATAATTTTTTGAAATTCAGTTTAATTTTTTGTTTTACATATATTTTTATTTTCATTGAATTAATGTAAAAATTGTAGTATGATTTATCAATACACTATAGAAAAATACAATTAAATTTGCAGAAAATTTTTTAAAAATTTACTTCTTTAAGGGGATATGGTATGATTCACACAAAAAAATTTTAATTAAATGATTTTCAAAAATTTTTTTTGCCTCCTATGTGTATGTATGATGTAAAACAGATTTTAAGCTCAAAATTTCATAAAAAGCTAACCATTTAATTTTTTAAGGGAAAAACTTAAAACTTATGAAGTGATTTTAAAATTCTACTCCTCCAATAAAATTGACGTACATATATGAAATTTGATTTTCAAGTACATGAAACTATGTTTAACAAAAGTTGGTATGGATTTTGTTATAACCTGACTGGTATTCCTACGATACTTCTTTTTATTAATGCTTATTGAAAATTCCTTAAAAAATGTGTAAATTCTAAATTCAATTATTAAAAAAAACATTGCTTTGATTGAAAAATGCATACCAACTTTTATTCCACGTATTATTAGCAACAATTGAAAAAACTTCCAAGTATTAGGCACAATAGAAAAAAAGCCTTAGCATTTCAAATGAAGACACAAACTAGTTACTTTATCTTTCTGAGATAAGTCAGTTTAAAGTTTTGATTTGCCATTTGGATGTGAATAAAAACGAACCTAAAAATTATCACAATTCTGCATTTTTTAAACTTGGAGCTTTCAAACTTTATGAATTTGTAGAAAAATACATAAAAAATAATTTAGGCTAAAAAAATTAGATTCGATTTTTTGACCGATATTTGTCAATTGAATTCATCCCCATTAAACCAGTGTTTATTAAATACTAGCTGAAGAAATTTGGCCTCATAGTAAAAAAAAAAAATTATTTCATAAAAACATATATTTAAATGTAAGAGAGAGAATTAAATTCTAAAATGGTAAATAGAAATAAAAGAATGAAAAAATATAAATAAAAATTATAATAGAAAAGTAATAACAGTATGTTTTCTACTATGGAAACTATGAATGAAAACAACCTGAGATAGATAAACTGAAAGAAAAAATTAATTATGATAAACCATTTCACTAAAATACTATCACAAATAACATATATGAGAAAGCCTTCAACTGGAAAAAAATTAAATACAAAATATAATTTAAAAATATCTAAAACTGATCAAATAAGCCTACATTGAAATAAACCATTAAATTAAATTAACCATAGCATAAAATTAATATTGCTTAAGTAATAACATCTATAATACATTTAATATTCAGTATTAGATGTAATACAATAGTGAAATACTTAGTTTTTTGATTTTGGTTCTTACTATCTAAAACAAATAAAATAGGCCTATGTTGAAGAAGAAAAAAACCCATGATGAATCTAAGGAAAGAAATAATAAACCCTTGTTAAAAAATTCATTTTTTAAACAATACTTTTTAGCAAAATTTCTATGAAAGTAATTCTATTGCAAAGAGCAAACAAATGAGAAAATACAATGATAAATAATTATAGTGATAATTGAAATATATATATATATATCATATATGTGGACAGTATGATATGCATAAAGAAAATGAGAAACATGTTATCAAAAGTAAAGTTACTCTGTGATGCAATGATACAGAAAATCACATCAACACTGAATTTTAAAGAAATCCAAAGGGAGGTACGAGAAAATCCTATCAAACTGCATCTTTTTCGTTCAAACAATTTTGAATCACAAATGGTATTAATAGATTTACATATTTCAAGAAGCAAAATTAAGCCATGATAGCATGTGATGAAAAATCTGATCTGTTTTCTTATAATGATAAGAACATGGTATTTGCTGATGAAGGAAGAAAAGCAATAACCGTTTTTTTCAATCAAAGGAAATATAAAATATATGCATGTGACAAATGTATATGTATAAAATCTTCAAAAATCTATATGAAGAACAGATTATCAGAAAGAAAGTCAAATCATGATGCCACACGGATGCACTTTTAAAAATTTTTTTTAATCAGAATCAGATAAAAACTTTATGTATTTGTCAACTTAGTTAAATTTCAAGTTTTTTTCAAAGCAAAGGATTATTTAAATGAGAAGGTAAATTACATTGTTTTTACAAATATGAGACATAAATATCAAATTATACATAGTTTCAAAATGTGAAGTTTTTCATAATTATGAAAAGATCTACATTTTAATATAATCAATGCAGAATGTCTAGTCAATATTTAAGGCAGAAACTAATCTAGAAAAATTTCATATATCTTATTATCCTAAATCTATGATATGTTTTATATCAAACATTACCTTAATTTCTAAAGAGGACTATCGCATATTTTTCGAAATAATCAAATGCTTTACTGAATTTTCCTCCATTATACTTATTCAGAGCTGATTTATTATACAGAACATAGATTATTTCATACTGAGTTTTTTTAAAAATATAATAGTTACAAGATATAATTTGAAATGGAATATATATTTACGGTACAGTATTTTATTTCACATTTTTCATTACTTTTCTCTTTTTTTCATTTATAGTTTTTCGAAAAAAGCGATTTACATAAAAATGTTGATATTGGATAAGTTAGTAAATAGTTTTAGAAAATTCATTCCTTAAATGTGTTCAAAATTAATCTCACATTATCCACGTATAATAAATCTAGAATTCTCAGTAACCAAAACATCATGACTCTTAGAAGACAGGATTCCTGGAAAGAGGAGACTATAAATTGGTATCTTATCAGCACCACTTGACTGAACAGGAAATCAATCAATCAAGTTATTCGTTAAGGATATAAGTATATTCATCTTAAATTAACATATCAAAATTTTAGTATTTTTTTAGAAAACAAATTAACGCAATTAAAAAAAACCCTAGAATTTGCTAAGGCTTTTTTGAAATCCTTCATGATTTCCTTCTTTTTTTTATTGCATCAATTTAAAAAAAAAATTATTAAAGTCTTTGTTTCATTAGAGTAAAACTCTTTAATATACATCTGTGTAAAATAATTAAAAGAATTTTTTTCTAAACAAGGTATAAGATGTAAAAATTTTTTCCATGCTTTTTTTTCCAAAAAAAAATTCATGTGACGTCACGATCACGTGATTCTTTTAGCAGGTGAATATAGCGTCATTTGTTTACTACTATTGCGTACGATTATTTTGTTCTTAAAAATTTACATTTTACTTTCTAAAATGTCTTATTTTGCTGAAATGGTTGCTCGATCACTTAAAGAAAGGAAATTTGGAAAGAAAAAATCATTTTTTAATACCTGGATAAAAAATCTAAGTGCCTTGATAGCATGATGAAGCGCGCGCGTGAGGATTACATACCATTTTCCCAGTGTTTATGTATTTGACCATTCTTTGAATGTTTTCAACACCGTAAGACAAATGAACCGAAACTGGTTCAAGTGTAGTGTAGGGGGGGCCACTTGGCGCAGTCTTTTTTTAGCGACTAAAAGTGGTCGCCAAGGTACTTTTTTCGGAATTATTTATTATAGAATGAATTCGATAACATGAAGATAAAAATCGCCAAATCCAAAGAAAAATAGCCAAATCCGAAGTGCCCCCCCCCCATACTACACTTGAACCGTATATATATTTATAGAACTTATTTTACTTAATAATTTTACAATATTACAGGGAAAAAGAAAATACAGAAATGGGAAAAATATCTTAATTTACTACAGCTCTGTTAATGTTTATACTATATAATTGATGAAATACGTACCATTTTCAAACATTAGAAATCAAAATTATCATTTACCATTTGTAAAATTACATGTAAACAAATTGTGTTACATTTTAAAAGTCTTTATTTGCTGCACTACTTTAGGTAAAATATATGATTTAACGAGAATTGAATTCCAAATATGGTAATAAATTAAGGCATTAAAATTTTTAAATTAGAATGTGTATATAGTAGAATATAAATTTGTGTCCATATATTAAATATAAAAGTCCTGGTCACTCCCACATGACCAAAATAAAAAAAGTCATTTTTGAATTCATAATTCTTTTACAAAAAAATAAAAATTGTAATATATTTGTATGGTATCTATTAACGCATGTTTTTCAGAGTTTGACTGTGTGGTATAAACCTGTCACACACATACAAATTTTTTTACTACATATGTATAACAAATATGCATTTGTTGGTATTTGCACAATTTGTAGAAGATTTATCATTATAGAGATTAGATTTATTTTATACTTTTGCAAAAATAAATCTCGTGATATAAGTCCTGAATAAATTTGTTGCATTGAGTTAGTTGCAAATATTGACCTAAGAAGAGTACTTGGATCAATTTTATGATATTTATCAAAGAGAAATACAGATAATCCTTTTTCAAAATTATTGTTAAGGAGTTAATTGGCCTAAATCACTGATATTTTGTGTGACATGTTTCGAAGACAAATTTTGGGCACTTGTATTATAATGATCAATTTCATTTTTTAAAAGTATAATTATATATAAAAGGATACTTTAGATACATATTAGTGATAACAAAATAACATGTCAGTACATTTCTCCAAGTAAGTTTTAAGTTTGCATGAAATGGAACTCAAGTGTTTAACACTAAACAGAAATATCTGTTCAAGAGACACTACTAGTAGAAATTGTGAATGGAAATTTTATGCAACTATTTATTTCCATATATATATTGTATTGAATTGTTTCTATCTTATTTTCAATTCATTGTGTTATAAAAATAAGATTCATTTTCATCAATGGAAAATATTTATTATTAATCAAAAACTTTCATATTAACTCTAATATGAGATAAACAATAGCTTAAAGAAGTATGTAATTCAATAAGAAATTAAATTGAATTTGTGAAAATTATAGCATTTTTATCTGACGAAAAATTACTTAATATTATTCAATAATTTAAAATAAATTGTCCAACATGTTATAAGCACTTTATACAAAGATAATTAAAAAAAAGTATTGAATTTGTAATGTAAATTTCTAATATAGTTCATACTCGCATTAATAATCTGAATTTGTGATCCAAGTGTCGCATATCCATGCACAATATTTAGTAGCTGAGATATAAAGGTGAAGTTTCCAATAGAAAACTATTCAGTTCTGCATAACATTAAACGAGTAAAATTACAAATACGTGTTTATTTATAAACATAAGATAATATAGCAAGGGCATTTAAGCCTTCTGTACACATGCATAACTGAAAGTAACTCTTTATTGCTTTTAATATGTTGAAAGAACTCTCAGCACTTGCTATAGTAACTGCAACTTAGAGAAAAATATAAAAACAGTTAATAGGGACCTGTGTACCTAGGGCCACCCCATTTTATTTGAATATTTAGTTCTAAGTTTTATAACTCAGTTGGGTGAATGACAATACCAATTCCTACTTTGGCATTCATTTTGAAATTTTGCAAAAGAAAGCTGTGGCAAGTTATAAATGAAAAACAGTTTTACATGGTCTAAAGTAAAATTTTGCAGTTCATCTCTTTTTATTGTTGTACAAAGATAAGTCAAATATTTTCCTTTGAATTCTAATACATAATTTTGTTTCTAACTTTAAGTACTAAATTAGATTTTAAATAAATCTCCTCTCCATCCGAGTTTTTCTGCAGGAGACATTTTGTATGGCCATTATTTATTTGAACCATATTCAACTACAGTTATAGCAGACTGTATAATATATAACTGACTTATACTTATATATAACTGACAGTTTAAATATCCACGTAAAAATTAAAATACAATTTGCATTCAGACAATGATGAAACAACCAAATTTATGTGCTCCTGAATCCATTGTTTTCTAATAAAAGTTAATAAATGTATAAAAACATGTAAATCTCAAAAAACTCAATAAATGATTTTAAAAATATTTTACTTTTACTAATGGTTGAATATGTGAAGTTCGGAAAAATGAATGTTTTAATTGACAAGTTTTAGATTTTTTCAGAGATCATAGCCAATTTTTAAAAAATGGTAGCATTAAATTTAGATTTACTTAAAAACCATAGTCATAGCATTTGGTTAATTTCAAAACTTAATAAGTAGCAAAAAAAAATTTTTTTTAAAATCATTTTATTGTAAAATATATTGTATATGATATATATAACACAGAACATTCAATTCTGTCATATGTAATATTTAGGTACTAAAGTACCATTAAATTTTGTGGATTGAATGCAAAAAAATGAGAGTAATTTATATAAGTTGATATATTTAACTCTGTACCAATCATATATGTTTCTCTAAATTTGCAAAGAATAAAAATTAACTGGATTTTTTTTATTTGGCATATGAAGTTCTGTACGTATCTCTATACTTATTACAATTATAACATAATTCTGTACCTTTCACCTCAATCAGTAAGATTCTGAAAAGTTTAAATTTGTTTTTGTTTATTATTATTATTACTAAGAAATATCAGCAACACTTTGAATTTTATTATTAAAAAAAAAATCATCTACTAAAATATTTATTATGTATATATTCATAAGAAAATAATATATGCTATTTTTTATCAGTATTAACTACTTTTAAATTTTTAAGTTTCATTTAATAAATTTTTGTGATGCATGAAAACAGGATAGTATACAAGTACAAGAATTACTTTTACTTTATGTGGACAGATTAGCTTATTACAGCATTTTTTAACATCAGAACATATTTTATTATTAAAACATATAAAAAAATGCAAATTCTTTATATTCTAAATTTTTTATTATTTTTATTGACTAAAACAGCATTCATTTTTTGTAGAATATGTAAGTGCAGATACCTAGTTTTTATGCCTTTATTAATCAGCTAAATTTTGCAAGATAAATCTTTAATTTTATTCTAGATAAGTGTTTTGAAGATTTAACTTATAGAGAACATTTTCTGTTTTACTAAATTGTTCCAGTCCTATGTACAGTGGTGGAACTTTTTCAAAGATTAAGTTTCATTCCAATAAACCTTGGATTACATTAACTTCGGAAGATGACTGGTTATTTTTATTAGCATAGTTCGGGATTGTTGATCCTTTTTGCCAATTGAGTTAAGATATTAAAAATCAATATATTTATTCATTTTTATATTTCAAGAAATGTACTATGTATGAAACCCTGTACAGCAGTTCCTTGCATTGTAAGTTCAAAGAAAAATTTTAAAATATGTGATCAAAATAATTTTGAATTTACAGATAGTGTTATTGCAATAAAAGACTAAAAAAACTTTCTACCAGATGAGACTGAAAATATTTTTTTTATTATATTTTCTTAAAGAAGAAGCAGTATCTTTACAAAATAGGTAATAATACAGGAAAAATTATAAAAGTATTTGTCAAAATAAGAAGCTGCACAAAATCATTTAAATGTGAAACAAACATTGTAAAATAAAATTAATTACATCACAGCAAGAAGTCCTGTTGTGAATTCTTGCGAAGTATTCGTGAAAGTTAACTTTGTATCATTCAGTATTAAATCAATATTCTCTAGAAAATTTTAAATAATTTGAAATAAAAATTGAGAGATTCATAAATAATGTTAAATTTAAAAAATTGGAAACATTAATTTCCAGACATAGTTCAAGGAATATATTTTTCAATAACATAGCAAAAAGAAAAAATTTAAAAGCATTAAAAAGATGTTTTGTTTATAACCAGATTATTATTACACTAAAAACATAATTTTTTAGATTTATTCTGGTAATCACCAATGGAATCAAATAGGAAAAAATTTTATTAAAAAATGTACAACCCAAGTCTAACAAATGAAAAATTAATTAAAATTTACAAGACAAGAATTAAAAGAAATTTATTATGAGCATTACAAACCCTCAAACAATTATTCAATCGCCAAATAAATAGGTTACTTAACTGCTGTCCATATGTTTCATTCTTTCCAGAAATAAAATAACAAAACTAAGAAATAAACAGAAAAAGTTTTACTTATTATTTCATTTATATCATTGCTTTATTTTATTTAATATGTATCTCTCAGAACTTATATATTTACAATATAAATTTGAAAATCATTTTTTAAAATCTTTTTGAGAGTATTATAGTTTAACACCTTGAACAGATAACATTATGAAATAAGAATATAAATGTCAATTAATAGAATAACAAAGAACAATGAATACCATTATAATCTCAATATATAATATATTATAAAATTAATAATCATTAACAATATTAATCACAACTGCTGGGCTAAAAAGAATTCTCCAAGCCAATGCAACACCTTTTGGACTTTCATATCATAATGCAAATGCATACAATATTTAATAATTGTTTTTTTAATCCAAAAAAATCTGCGACCACATTTCCTACTTTACACAGTTCTACAATTTTTACTAAATTCAACATAATATCACTATTTTTTTTCTAAGCAGTTCATTAAATGAGCATTCAGGTAAAGCATTGCAAATTTCTAGATGTAAATGAATTGTAAAAACAATAACTTATAATGACCAAAATTAGGTTTATGAGAGTTCTGAATAAGTACTAAAACTTATACTAAATTATACACATCATTTCTCTCTTATTAATGTGGTCTTTAGTTTTTACAAACTGAAATAAAAACGGATTTCATTACAAAAACTTTTATTCTAAACTGATATCAATTTAATGGAATGAAACAGATTGCATATAAATGAAAATTTTTTAAGATGTTACCCAAGTATGAAGAAAATCAGAATTTAAAAGTTAACAAAACGGTATGGTAAACTTGAAAAGATATTACAAAAAAGAAGAAAAAAATACTTAAGCCTGATGTGTAGATCAGGGTGTCTCTTATTTGGTAATGTTTCTAGACTTCAAAATGAGATTTCACTCTCGTGGTATGTATACTTCAATAAGCCAGATACAACCAAATGCAGATATTCTGATTGAATGAAACTTATTCTGGGACTTGTTTCTTATTCATTATTTAAAATTGACAGGATGTTTTTAAAAGAGAAGTGTCACTTTTTTTATTAAATATTTCATTGCTCTTGAAAATCTCTATAAAGATTTGATATATTCATTGCAAATTTATATCTTTTTTTTTTTTTCATTTTTTTTCTTTCAATTTTTTTTCCCTAACAGTATAACTGAGTTTTATATTTTGCATTTCTACTTTAAAATTATTTTTGGAACGTAAGGAAAAAAATACCCATAACACGATGCATTGCTACAGGTTTGATTTTAATTATTATATATCCAGTTTACGAAAGTGACACAGTCTTGGAGTAAATAAAAACTAAATTTCTTATTTGAGATTCTATACTAAATTTCAGATCTCAAATAGAAAAAGAAATTAAAAACAGCAATTTAATAAGTGGTATTAGATCTTTCTCAATGATCTCAAAAAGACTTATTTTGCCATGAAAGAATTAAAATTCTAAAAGAAAATAATCCTTCATTTTTTATAAATGTGTTTTAATTCTCATTTTTGTACATTAGAACTTTTCATTAAATCACTTCATTTCCAAACTTTTCTTTCATACTTTGAAATTTGTATTTTATAATGTTAGTATTTTATTTAGAATTTCCTGTTTTGTTATCTGTATGCAACTATAAACTCATATTGATAGTCTAGTGAGTGCTAAAAGAAGTTCCCCCAAAAATTACCAAATTCTCCAAGTGACACATTCATCTACACTTTAACTAAAAGAACAATACTGAAGGTTAGAAAATTAACAAAGAAAAAAAAAATGAATCAAAAATTCAAAAGAAAGGGTCTAATAAAGAATTTTAAGAAAAATCCCCAGAATGATACAAGAATTTCTAAGAAATGGCAAGAACAACAAATATTGAAGTGTGAGAAAGATGTCAAAAACTTCAGTTTACCATACAAATATAAATTATTCAAGGAATCTGCCTATATTCAGAGACAAGTTTTCTCAAATGCCATGCCAGAAGAAACTTTGTTATTTTGTAGGTGTTTATGGCTTAAATTAATGAAAACATCAATCAGGAAATTATATAGCAATTTAGGTTTATTAAAATGAGGTATTTTAAGTAACATTTGATGAAAATTATATTGAATTTCAGAACACTCTACACGGAATTCAAAAACATGTATTTAAACTTTTTTTTTTTACACAACATTTTTAACACAGTTAATGAACTAAAGTCTAAAATATATTTACAATTAACAAAAAGTTATGGCTTTTTTCACATTTCTTTACAGAAAATTTTATGAAAATGCATGGTGTTTGTAACAATAACTTGACAAAACTATTGATGTTAGGGCTAAATCCTTATAGTTCATTGCCTTTATAATACTTTAAAAAACAGGTATACAAAATATGAAAGAAATGCATTCATAAATGTTTGATTTATCAGGTTTTAAGTAACATAACTTTGACAACAAAAAAAAAAAAAAAAAAAAAAAACAATCTTCATTAAGTTTTGATTCTTACTTTAATAAAATAATGTTTGATACCAGCTATTTAAAATTCAACACTTTTACAGCATAGCGCGCATCCTCTATCTTATTAAATTTTTTCTTTTTGGCAGATAAGTTTTTCTTCCTACACAAAATGGCAGAGACAAAAAAAAATTTGAATTTCAGTTAAACATTGATTCAGAAATGTAGACAGATACTTTAAAGAATATGTTAAAAGACATGTAAACTATAAACGTTGACGATTAAGTAGCAATACATGGTTCAATGCTAATAATGGACCAGATACTCATAAGAACATAAACATGAAAAAACACTCGTTAATGTTATTGATTATGTCTGCTTTTGCCAGTAATAAGCTTTATACTTAAAAATTGTTCTACGAAGTTTTAATCTCTAAAGTGTTATGTTTGTGAACTACCGTAAAATCC
>BMAV01002712.1:37117-55497 GCA_019973955.1 Trichonephila inaurata madagascariensis
TTCTCGGACCAGATAAATAACATCAATTTTGATGTTTGTCCATTTACCTAGCAGTGAAACTTCAAATTATTTACACAATGAACAGAATTTTAAAAATTCAGAACAATCAAAATAATATATTAGCTAAATTTTGTTTTATGGTTGCAAAAATATTACAAAATACAGGAGAAAATAATCTTCATATGAAGTTTATTTGAATATACAGTCCTTAATGGAACTATTTAGTTAAGCAGGTTTTCCACTCTCCTTAAATTCCTATTTGTTTATTTCCCAACTCAAAGTGATGCAAAAAGTTTATTCCCTTAACTGGAATATTTATTCAGAAGACAACTTACAATGCAATTTCATTTCCTTGTTATTTTATGCAAAATAAATTTCATGATTACAATTATCAAACCTTTAAAATTTAATAAAGGTTATCTTACTTGTACAGATCATACCAAGTTTAATTATTTTTCCTTTTTTTAAGTTAAAAAAGAAAAAAATGTACACCCAACTCTTTGTTTACATGGATTAAAAATAGCATAAATCAAGAAAAAGCAGTCATTTTTTTTTTACATGGCAGATTTATTTACTCCAATATGATTTAGGATTAAGCATTGTAACTGTTACCTATCGAAGTATATAAAAAAAATCAATTTGGAGTTGTGCTTCTTTGCACACTGCAATGAAGGGTTACTGCAACAAATGCTTGCTGGAAAGAAATTTTGCAAGGATGTTTTAATAATGGAAGGTTGATGCCGCACAGAAAGCCCTCTGGAATAAGACATTGGCATACAAAACTGGTGGAGAAGAGTTTTGTGGATGTACAAACAGAGGACAATGATGAATTGTTGATTAAGGAACCTGTAGAGATGAGGATAATTTGTTTAACTTAAATCGCAAACCATGACAGAAATAAAGAGACAGATGGAGAAATTTATGAATTAAATGCTTTTTTTAATTTCAGAGGGTCTTAAATCTGAAGCAAGTCTGGGAAAAACACTTTGATCCAATCACGTCAATGAAAAGTAAAGATTTGTTTTTTTGGGTACCAAGAATCATGTAAAGACGTAAAAGAGCCCTTTTCAAATATTAAAAAGCTGGATAGATCTTTCTACCCACATTGAAGACATTGATTTTGATTCATCTCATAAACAAATATATTGATAACAAGTTGCAATTTGAATAAATTAAAAATGTTAAATATGAATTAAAGTTTTTACTTCTGCTCTGGGCAATATTTATGTATATTCCTATTTTTATTTCAACTATTCACTGATGTTTTATGATAAATATAAAGCATATATATATACAAAAGTACATACATACTCTAAAAACAGCTACAATTCAATTAATCGCTTTTTTTACACTCTTTCCTACATTCAAAATAAAATTATTCATCTGGAGTTCCATATCAGAAAAATGCCCATCTCTTTCTATTTCAAAGATTTCACAGATCTTTTTTACAGTTTTTCAAGGATTACATATATCATGTGCAAAAGATGGGTATAAAAAAGTGGTTCTACAAATTTTAATTCTTTCATCACATTACTTCATATACAACCAAACTTATATATGTATACAGTTATTTAACATGCAACACAGAGTATTAACTCTACAATTTTTATACTGATTTGCAAATGTGTTTGCTAAAGCACTGTTCATTGACACTTCTGTACATATGTTGCTACCATGTGAATGAATAATTTTAATACTAATAGAATAAAACAAGAAATACTTTCTCAAAATATCAAGAAAAAAATAGAATTAAAAACTATAAAAAGATTTTATGGAGATTATTTTAAGATAAAAGATAATTTTAATTTACTTTTCATTGTTTCTTTCTAGATGAAGGAATCTTTAATTTTTTTTCATCTGATGCACCTAAAAGAAATTATAAATTATATTCAATATATTGTGTATGTAGGCGAAAATCAAACTATACACTTATTTTAAGCAATATATACATACTTAAATAAAATTTCAAAACAATTACACTTTCAATTACAATTTAATGTGAACAAGGTGTAGTAGTTTCTACTTTGACGTTCAGAAGTACCTTCCATCGAAAAGCTTTTTATGACTTTGTATGTGCTTTAAAGATGCTGCATTTATAATATTGAGCTCCCCAGACTAGTGAAACAAGACAGAGGACTCACATAATACTCAATCAAACACCCTGTGAATGATCAGGAGCCTACTTTGGTGTATCTTCTACCACTGTATATCCTATTTTGGAGATTGTTTCAGACGAATGTTATCATTTTTAGAATATAATTAAAACTAATAAATAAGTTTAAAATTCAATTAAAAAAATAAGCTTACAAAAATATAATATGAATGCTCATTCATATCTGCCAATATTTTTACTGGGATAAAATAATTAAAAATTTCTTAGAATAAAGTAAAATTTTTGAAAGTAGCAGCAGAAATTAAGAATTAAACGAGCAAGATAAAGTAGATCTCTTTTTAAATGTAAAGTTCTCTTTTTGAAGTTATCAAATAAACAGAAAGAACAGATGTACATTAAAGCAAGAAAACATGAAACTAGAAGAAATACTTTTTAGGGAAAAAATGTGTTTTATAAAAAAAACTTAGAGAAAGATATCTTAATAAAATCATTTTTCAGAAATGAAGGCAAAAATAGAACATTTTTATTGTTATCATGGAAGACCTGGAGAGTGATGCAAAAAGCAATAAATTCTATATATCCATGTTCATTACTCTTAAAATTTCAAGTTTTCTATTAAAAAGTTCCCAGTTAATATCTTTAACAGGTAAGCTCTTAAAAAGTAAAAGAAATTGAGGTAGCTCAGAATAGTTTTGATAGCAACTGTTAAAAAGTAAACAAAGTAGTTCAATTCCTGTTAAGAATTATTTTACAACTTTGTTCATTGATACACACAAAAACTATTCATGCTAGACAACAAGGAATAACAGGCTAAAAAGACAACACAGTGAAATGACATCTGTTAGCTATATGTTAAAAAAGTAAATAATTTTTTAAAGTTTATATTTAATTATTCACACAGTTTAACAACTATATTTTATAGAGAGATAAATATAATTTCAGCAAAATTTATATATTTTTATTTCAGCTAAATTTTAGTTAAATTGTGTTAATTTTTAACACTTGCTCCAATTTAAAGAACAAATCATGCAGCTAAGAAAAATTGTATGTTTAGCGCTGCTTAAAGTAACACTTTAAAAGATGTTCATTTTACACAGTATTGTCCAATTTCTTAGACATGATGATATCTATCATTCAAAGTTTTTAAAGGTCAAGAAAAATATTACATAATTTACTTCAATGTGAAAGACAATCGAAAACATCGATTTTACACAGTATTTAGCAGAAAAAACAATTTTAAAATAACACTTGCAGGTAATTAGCTTTCCTAACACATGACAAATTAATGTCATGTTTGTAATGTATACAGAATAAAAAAATTATATATATTTGAATGATTTTTTTTTATTTAATAATGCAGCAAAATAAAGAATAAAATATATACAATTTAACAAGAGTAGAAAATCAAACATACAATCAACTAGATATAATTTTCCTCTAATTTGTGTACATAATATGCTAAAACTATATTCCTACTAAATATGAAACCATCCTTGTATAAGGCTTGATATCCAAATGATAAAAAAAAATCTACCCATTAGATATATATTTAATAAAAATTAACACAGAATTCATTCATTAATATCAAAAAATTATTATGCATTTCTAACTAAACATAGTTAACTTTTAATGAAGTCTGTAATTAAAAATATGCTTACTTTTTTCTGAATATATAAAGATAAAACTTATGTAAAGTTTGAAAATTACTTCTCAATAAAAGTTACACTATCTAAAGATGTATTTTTTAAAAATCTATAATAGAAAAAACTAGCGAGGTTTTTTGTGGCATAAGAACTTTTTTAAAAATGCTGTACCAAAGTTTACATGTAAACTGGACTTTATTGGAAAAAGAAAAAGACAAATATTGGTTGACAGAGAAAAAGGTAAAAATAAGAGTAGATCTCACTAAAAGTAATACAAAAACCATGAGAGATAGAAATAATTTCACTGAATAAAATGACTATTTTCATGTTTGTTCCTTTGTTTCACATAAGATTTGCATTAAACTAACACAAAGGTGTGTTGAGGAAGGACTTAACAATTTAGAACTGAAAGAAAAGACAGTATCTAAGCCACTATAACTTGTCTAGTCTCTCTTAGAAACAGTCCTGGCGTTAAGATGTATTCTACATAGTCAAGGCAAATGCTAGATTAAGACTCTGAATCTAAAAACTTTCATAAAATCATAAATGAAATGAGGTGTAGTAATTATGTATCCCGAATCAAGCACCACATAATTTTTGAAAAATAGCTTCTGCAGAATACAAATAATGCAGATCAGAATGGTTACCTACCCCTTGTCAACAAAATTCTTAATGTGTCTACAAATGACATAATTGGGATACTTGTAATGCTATTAATTGTTAAGACAACATCAAGAACTTACCTTTTAAAACACAAGTTGAAGGCATCTTCCATAATTGCTGGCTTTATTTTTGAGTAGATTTCAAAGGGCAGAGTAGCATTCAAACCTGATAAATGAAGAGTTATTATTTGAATATGAAAAATGGTTTTCTTAATTTAACATAACAGATTTTAGTAGAAACAGAACTACAATCCACAACAAAATTAAATTGAGTTTATATACTAATAATCTAAAAGTCATGAAAAGACAAAACAGTATTTTTATCTCAATAAATTTTTGACACACACACACACAATCAAATCTTTAACCAAATATAATAATAATCATTATTAACATAGATGCTTAAAATAAGAAATTATCTAAACAAGAAATTAGTTGCCCATACACAGTTTGCTCAACACAATCCTAAATCAGAATATAAGCAATGCTTGTAAATGATATAAACATCTGATCGAAATATAATGCTGAAGACTACTCAAATTAATAAGCATTTAATTTTTGGCCATTTAATATTGATAAAATGTAATCTGTACAGTTTATAACCCAGCTAACACACAATAATAGTAGTATACAGTTAAGCAAATTGTGTGGTCAAGTGAACCTAAATTTACAATATTTATGTAAATTGAGTAGCAAGTTTCAACATTTCTATCAATTCCTTTATCAGCATCAATGTTATCCACAAACTAGCAAATTTTATCTTCCCTTTTAACTATTCACTTATTACACACTAAAAGATTGCATTCTCAGGTCATTTCAACTTATCTTGCATTCATTTGAATTCAATAACATTCAGTTCTCTCTTGATTAAACACTTCTTGTTTATGTGTACACTGTTTGGACATTTAATTATTACAGAAAATCCCTCATCATAAAATATATTAACTTTTAAAATCAGACTAAAATAAAATGGTTCAATGTACAGCTAATCTCTGACAAAAAATCCAAAATGATGGATTTCACTTATTAAGTGAGTGAGTGAATATTAACATCACACTATTCAGCTACACGAGAGCTTTTGGTGATGGACCTTGTAATTTTGACCCATGGTCAAGTGATGAGGATGATACCTAAGCTGACAAACCCTCTCCTAACTTACACACCAAAACAACAGGATGTTTAAGCATCGACATATTTAACATGCATCGGGGCCCCCTCTACATGGCGGGTCTTCAGTGGTATTAGGCTCAAAGTCATGACATGCCTCTCCCACACAGCCACGAGTTTATTACCTTGACCACTAGGCTACTGCAACCACCTTACTAAGAAGTAGCGAATCAAACATACAAAATGGGGATGTCTCTAAACAGGAAGTCACAATGTAATCTAGACCAGGGGTGTCCAACACGCAGCCCACTAGTATGTAAGTTGCGGCCCGGTGACTCCTTTTAAAATATTCTTAAATATCAGGTTTTTAAAGTTTTTTCATTTTGAAATTTATTTAAGGGGAAACACACACACACACATATATATATATATATATAAATCTGCAATGTATTTGCCTGTTACCTGTTCTTGCTTTAAAATAAATCTTTTTTTATAATAGAAATGTCCTTTAAGATTAAAATAGATTCATATTTTATCACACAGTTACATTTGATTTTTCTATAATAAATTACTTTAATAAATTCCGAATTGCACTATGCATATCCTTTACTATGGATGGTACATGATTCTCTCTGTGTGCGACTTTCATTTCTTCTCCTTTTCTGTTTGGAGAGCCCAAAAAGCAAAATGCAGTCAGAGGTGTTTTTTAAAGTTTAAAAAAAGTATTCAGGATGGTTAAGAAAAGAGCAATGTATACTTAATCGTTTGTGAATGACAGCACTATCAAATTTCTACTATGAATAATGAAAGATCAATTCAAAAGGAACACCATAATTTTCAAGAAAATGGCAACTGTAATATTTTAAACACATTATTTGATCATTGCATTATTATATTATATAAACATTATTATATTATCTATGTCTGTATACATGAAAAATAACGAAAACAATAATAATTCATTCTGTTTTAAATTTTCACTCAATAAATGTTTTTTTGTTTCTAAATCTGATATAAAGATACATATTTTATGTGCACCCCACGAGATTATAATGTTTTTCCGAAGTGGCCCACAGTGTCATTTGGGTTGGATACCCCTGATCTAGACAAAAGATTAATTTGTATTTCCTAAAATTGAAAATAAGAATCATGATATTACAACATCTAGGAGTGACAACATAAGCAATTGTCTATAAAAGGAGATTTGGTTAATGTACTTTTGAGGCTTAATCTGGAATCTATGCTCCAGTATTCCTCTTGAAACAAAGAAACAGAATTTAAAGTATAATAGGCTTGCCTCATTTATAAGGATCCTGTAAATGTATTTATCTATTATGGTCTCTACTCAAATAACATAGAAGACGTTTTAGGTAGGTTATTATATGCACTGGACAAATGTGAAATTCTCCAATTTGCCAAAAAAAATCCAATCCAAGTACAGAAACAAATTTAGAATGGATAAACATGAAAAACCAAGGTAATTCATATTATCTGCAATTTGTTTTGAAGAAAACTTACAACTATAACAAAAGAAACTCCTTAATATATTTATGAACATAAAAATATATTTCTTACATTTTACTTTCTTTTTTCCAGTACATTTTTGATGGAAAAAAACCAAGCAGGTAATTAAAAATGCTTATGAATGGAAAATATTTTAAACTCAATGATTTAAATAAAAGTATTTTAAAAAATTTGTCTTTACAATAGTTTTCTTATAATCAGGAACATGAAAAAGAGCTTAATGAAAATTAAGACTCAAAATTTATACAAAAAAATGCAAAAACAAAAAAAAACTTTTTAAAAGTTTTTTTTTTTATAATTTACCATTAATTTCAGAAAAACTATATTTTTAACATAAATATTTATTTATGAACATTCCTTAAAATAATTTATATTTTAGAGAAATAATTGATCAAAATTTATAAAATTGATAGAGTGAAATACATGTAATAAAATGTAAATGCATAGATAAATTTCACATTGAAATTATTTTCAATTTAACATTAACTTGGAATGGTGATAAAATAAATAATTTGATCCTTTGAAGAATTTATATTCAATATTTTATAAATATTGTGCAGCACATGAAAGATTTATTTTTATACATAATGCAGAAGAAAGTACAAAATAAGTGTACTGTTTTATTTTATTTTTGTGTTTTAATTTTATTTTTTCATTTTGAAACTGCGTGTGGGTTACTGATGATGAATCGTCTAATTCTGAACCTCGGTCAAGTGACATGGACAATACCTAAGCTAATATTTACTCCTCAAGCTTCTCCCACCCTACTAACTGAAGGACTTTGAGGCTCTACACACAACTCAAGTAGAGTACCTACAATATTTTCACCAAAATCTTACAATTTTCAGATTTAATTTTGACTGAATCCTTCCAGAAAGTATTCATAAAGAATTTTTAACAGGACAGGGCACTGCATGAAATATCGAGTATACTTACAGTATAGTGGTGTATTACTATATATAAAATTGGTTTGAGCTACCAGTTATAAATTTATTTACTAACTTTATACTTAAAATTTATTCTAATTTTGAAAATTACTACATGTATATAAAAAATATTAATATCTCAAAAATGTTCCAGATTTGAAACTGAAGATTCAGTTTGCAAAAAAAATTATTTTTATCAAATAATTTTAAAACAATATTTTACTTATACTGTTTTTTTTTTGTTTTTTTTTTTGAAAAATGTTTTGTTGCATAAACAATTTAAAAAATAATTTTACGAGTTATATAAATATTTAAGCATAATAGAAGAATATTAAATCATAAGTCCCCCTAAAGACAAAAATATAAGAGCAAAAGAAAGCATGATATGGAGCATTTTAAAATATTGAACTAAGAATTGAATTAAGAATTGAATTAAGAATTGAACTAAGAATTGCTATTTATTAGAACTAGTAATACAGAAAAATAAGTTAATTACAAAATCAATATAAAATTTGAAAAATAATTTTTAAAATGCAAAAAATGATTATACTAAAATTGAGTTCATTGTTCTATATAATGAACTCAACATTACATTCTTCTTTATAGTTTGCTTTCCATTTTTTTCCAGAACAGTTTAACTGAGATGTATAAAAAACATTCTTTTTCTAAAATGATTTTTGAAATGCAAGGAAAGAATACATGTATTTTAAGGATGCATCACTAAAGGCTCAACTTTAATTAGTATAGAATATTAAGTTTGCAAAAAACCTTTGATTTATAAAACAGGAATTTTACAGTTGAATTTTATTGGAAACACAGCACGAAAAAACACTGTTTTAGCAGGTCTGACAGAAAGAACACAGTTGAAAAAAATTAATTAAACATGATCAATATTTTAACAAGAACTTATAAGTAGATTAAAAAAACAAACAGTGATTTTGTTGCTTTTGAGATAGGTCTTTGAGCACAACTAAAACTCTCATTTACTTCATTTGAGATTAAATTCTTAGAAAATTTTTAATTTATATTTCTAAATTTAAAAATTGTTCACATATTCCCTAAATTAAAAAAAAAAAAAAACATGTTTTATATCTGTTGAAATTTATAATTAACATTACTATTTTGTTTGCAATTTCCTGTTTTTCTATCTGCGAATACAAATATACATACATATCGATTGCCTAGTGACTGCTAAAAGTGGTCGCCGAAAAATTGCCAACTTCACCAAGTTTCACCTTAATTTACACTTTAATCAAAAGACAATATTAAAGGTTAAAAAAAATTAATGGAGATAAAATTAATAAAGGTTAAAAAGAAAAAATTTAACAGAGAAATTTAAATAAAATTCCACAAAAGATTGAGAATTTTTAAAGAATGACTACGATAACAAATACCAAAATATGAGAAAGATGTCAAAAACGTCAGTTTTGTATACATACAGAAAATTTAATGAATTTGTTACAAATCAATATGCAAACCATAATTGTTCAAAAACAAGTGGCAATACATGGTTCAAGCCTATTAATGATGGGGCACTCATTAGAACATAGACAAGATGGAATATGAATATATATATATACATAGGCTTATTCTCTACAAACAAGATGTAACATCCATCAATCACATTCAAAAAACACATAGACAGTAGGAAAATCATACACTGAAGGACATGAGAAACCGAGATTAAAAATTATAAAGTGGATGCTGCAATATTATAAACATTGCTGACTTAGGACAGCTAATATATAAAATAATTTATATAAAAGTATATATATATATATATATTATTGCCTATGTTTGCTTTTATCAGTTTTGAGTTTTTAAACATTGTTCTATGAAAGGAACAGTTTTAGCTCCTAAGAGTTATGCTTATGAAATTAACAATTTTTTTTACTTTATTAAACAATTACAATAAAATTTTTAAGTAAATAAATGACTCACAATGACTAAAACTACAGGTAGCACAAATGAACCATAAAAAACAGAAATTAAAGTAAGTACATAAAAATATTTCATAGTTCAGATTTTAAACATAATAGAAAGAGAGGCAGAAATTTAGATTGTAATCTCTTACCAGACAAATTAAAATTTTTAAATGAAGTAAAAATAGATTCAGATTAATGACATGAATCTGACAAGCACAAATCTACAAATAAATTTTTAAAATTATGAGAAATAAGAATTACAGCTGAACAGAAATTGTAGAAACCATGAATGAAATCACTTACTTTATTTTTCAGCTACAAAGGAATTTCTAGTATGCAATACTTTCCATGAAACCCTCCAACATTTGCATATGTTTTGTGCGAGGCATGAGCATTGATGCAGTCATCTTATTTTCCAAGCCTCAACTTAGATTTCCTTTTAAAAAATTAACTTTCAGGCTTTCCCCCAATAATACAGGACTACAAAAACAAAAAAATCCTACCATGTAACAAAAATATAAATATAAAATCTGATAACACATAACTTAAATGACTTTTGCATTTAATTTAGTACTTTTCTTATAGTTGGGTAAAAAAAAAAACCCACAGATTTTAAAAGTTGATTAAATGTCCTATAAATTATTTTGGTACTTATGTACCATCATAACAATGGCAACGTTCAAGATAACTCACCAAGTTGGCAACCCTAATCTCCCATGTGTCGTTAACGCTGAATTGGCAACCATGTGCTTCCTTTCATATAATGTTGGCAATATGGTTGCGATCATACGAAAGTACCATTATTTTTATAATTTAAAACTTTATTTATATAATGCTTTAATAATAATTAATAAAACACATTAAATGAAAGTCATCCAGAATCAAATATTCTGGTACCCAGCAAAAGAACCTACGATTCTTAATTAAAAAATTGTGCACAGAATGTACTATAAAAACTGCAAAATAAATTTATATTGATTTAAGTGTTTTGTTAAACTAAAAACCATTTTAGAATATAAAATAATAAGTAAAAAAAAGTTATATCATGTTTTGTAATGCTTACCTAGCAATACATAAAGTATTTTAAAACAAATGATGAAAATATTTCTTTAAAATAATTATACAGTAAAGTCACTGCATATAACTATGCAATACATATATATAATGGAAATTGTATAAAGACTAATTTTCATTAATTATACCAAAAATTAAAAGAAATAAATAAAATTTGAATTATTTTTGTAAACCTGTGAGTAATAGTTTATATAATAGAAAATTTAAAAAATAATTTATAAAGAAAAATTATTCAATCCAATATGTGAGTAACAGAAATAAATAAGAATGCACACTCCCAGGGGGTTCTCCCTCAAAATTCAGAACCCAGCCAAATCAAACTGCCACCTGCATGGTGCTCTAAGCTAAGGTTAACGACAGGCGTAAGAATCTAGCCCTCAGCCATGTTAAATTTCGTGGGCCTTGATCTGATGTTACTGCCCATAAGGATGCTGTAAAAGAAAAGAAAGCTTTTAAAATAATCATAATAATTTTTTTATTCAATATGATTTTCTCAAAAGAAAAACATAATTATAAATACAGTTATAGAAATAATATTTTAATAGAATCCAAAACAAAAAATGCTTTTTCATAAGACTGTAACATATTGCTTTAGAAAGTAAAAGAGAAAAAATAGAGAATCAGAGTAAACAAAAAGAAATATTTATAAATATACAACTGAAAAATTTTAAAAACAATTTGAACACAAAGAATTTCTTCAACAGAATTAAACAAATGAAGCTAAATTATGATCCAAATATCAATATTTAATTATAGTGATTCTCAAAAAATATCAATTTTCTTTGATGGTGCTTTGTTTTCTTCAGTGAACAAATTCAAGTTTTTGGATTTGTCAACATGGTCCACGAAATTCTGAATCAATTTAACAAAATTAAAGCATCAAAGAAAATTTTTTACCTTGCATTGCTTGACAAACTAATAAGAAATTTTTGGTTCAAGTGTATTATAGGGGGGCCACTTGGCGCAGTCTATTTTTTGGTGACTAAAAGTGGTCGCCAAGGTACTTTTTTCGGAATTATTTATTTAATATTGAATTCGATATCTCACCATAACATGAAGATAAAAATCGCCAAATCCAAAGGAAAAATAGCCAAATCCGAAGTGGCCCCCCTATACTACACTTGAACCAAATTTTTCACAAACTGATACAAGAAAAACAATTTCCTATTGCTAAAAGCTATAGCTGGAGTACTTTTTTAGATATAAAAGTAAATATGAAACAAGATAGAAATAAAATAAACATTCAAAGTTCAAGAACTAAGTATGCTCGGAATCTTGCCTGACAAAAAGAAATGGAATAATCATTCGATTGCGTATATAAAAGAAAACGTTCAATACCAAAATCATAATTCATTATTGATCAGATATGTCCACTGTATTTACAGAAAACAAATAAGTAAGGTCAGATTATATTTAAAAACTGACCGAAGATCATAAAACGCGCAGCAAAATTTCAGTAGTAATGTCAATTTATTTTCGTATTCATTTTGAAATATAGGAAAAAAGAATGCGAGATTCTAACACTGGCGTAGTTAGCTCTGAGGCGGTTCTGTATCAAAATTCTTTTGGATGCCTTTTTAAGGTATGGAAGCCTTGTAAGTGGACTGCAGTTACACATGTAATGGCCCCTATAGCTTGGGGGCCCCGTATAATTGATACGGCGGTAGGTAAGTCCCTGGATTCAAATAAAAATTGAATGAATATCCGAGTAGCATGACCCAAGAAAGTTCCGTTAAGTTTTAAGAGAGAAATGCAGCACAATAAGGATGTTTTATTTATTAATTCAGAACTTATAATTCTCTATATCTTCCTTTAAAAATGCCGCCTCAAATTAGAAGGGACATGACAGAGATCACTTCCCCGCGTTGCCAGGTTTGGATAAGTGTTCTACAACAACGCTCGCAATTGTTTCGGGTAACGATCATACATTTCCGTGGAACCTTAGATGGATGGGCGTTGGATGGGCGTTGTGTTTTGGGCATCTGGACTGTAAGACAGTCCTCAATCCCATATCATGATAAGTCTATGATGGGGAGCTTGACGAATGGAACCTTAGAGCAATGCTCCTCAACCTTTATATCGCTGCGGACCGGTCAATTTTTGATAATTTTACCATGGCCCGCTGAGAGTGGGATGTTCATTGTTTATATTTTAGATTGTGTTTTGTTACATTTAAATATATCTTCAGAATAAAATACAGTTATACCGAAAATGAATATAAGTGATTTAAAGTGGAATATAAAATGATTTCCGTGAAAAGTCGCGCGAATCAGAGAAAAATACACCTTAAAATAAAATGGAAATAAGTTAATGTGTGTTCTTTAGGCGGCCTGGCACCTTTTGATCCACGGACCGGGGGTTGTGGATCGCTGCCTTAGAGAAAGCTCTATTATCCACTCATCAAAATAAGTTGTTGTGAATAAAAATGATTTGCGTGAATGAGCGCCATCCACGTTTTTGTAACTGTGAAGAGGTTATGTGACGTCATTTTGCTCTGTATATAAAAAGGGTGAAGCAATCACGACTGTTTGCTAGTAATTGAGCTACTTGCATCTTTTAAGGTTGAAATCTCTTGAGTTTGTAAAAACGGCTCTTTTGACAGCGCGTGACGTGTGATACACTCTGCACGAAATCTACGACTACCTATTAGGATGGCGGACGCTACAGAGCCGTATTGCTTCGGCAACCCTCATTAGCTACCCTCATACAATAGAGCATCTGACTTCTGCAGCCCTTATCAGGGCTATCTTGATAGAGCAGACTCTAACTCTTCTCTCCCCCTCTCTGGAAACCGTAACGACACGGACATGGCTAATCTACCTACCGACATGGAACTGAAACTAGCTTTATCGCTAAGAAATTCTACAAGAACTCCATCACCACAGTCCCAGCTCACACCATGTGAGCAGTTAAAGTTCAACAAGGCTCAACTGGCAAAAATGGAGACCTCCCGCAAATGCAAACAGGCCTGCGTTGATGCACTCCAACAGATGCCTGATCACTACCCAGAAGAACCTTTCTTTGTGCGTGCCCTCACGGAGCTGCAAGACGTAGAAGAGACCATGGCTATAGTGATAAGTGACATTGACTCTTACGACCTATGTACTATCCCTGGCTGCCCTCAACATGAAAAAAAACCAATCAATTCTCCTACGAAACTAACTCAGTCTACTCCAAAAATTAGTAATCAAACAAACAACCCAGGCAAAAGAAAAGATAACTCAACTTTTGCATTATCCCCCTTTAAGAAAAACCTCACGCAAAATTATGTTAGATATTCCTGAAAACGAGGAGATTAATATATCTCCCAATAAATACGCCCTGCCACAGGATGTCCAATTAATTAACTCCGAAAACCCAGGTTCAGTCGCCAGCAAAAATAACCCCTCCTCCCCCGCATGGAAACCAAGAATACCGGGTCGAATAATTCGACCAATCAGAACGCTGGGCAAAACCAGCTCCTCCCACCCATCATGCTCCTAGTAGAGAAAAATTACAAAGCTCAAATGGCCGCCATTGCAAAGGAATTTCGAAAAATTAGATTCCGACTAACGGGTGATTTCCTCAAGCTGTATACAGACAGCTCCGAAGAGCGTAGACTTGTAGTACAGCTAATTAAAAAACTAAGATTTCAATTCTACACCATTAAAGCTAAAGCCGAGCACCCCATAAAAGTGGTAATCAAAGGTCTCCCGTGTTCTACCAACCCCGAAGAAATTAAAGAGAATTTAGAATTACTTGGCTACACGCCAGAAAGAGTAAATCAGTTAATAGGTAGGAAAACCAAACGCACCCTCCCTATCTTCTTAATAACTCTCCCCCATAATTTAGATAATATAAAGATATTTGATCTTAAAGCTCTTAGCTACCTAAGCATCAGAGTTGAAGGATATGATGGAAAGGGTGTAACGCAATGTTACACCTTTAATAACTTCACAGCTCTGAAAACTGCCACCTAAACGCAAGATGCCTAAAATACGGTGAAAATCACCTCACTCGTGAATGCCCAATTAAACAAGAATTAGAAACAGCCTACTGTATTAATTTCCAGGTCTACGGACACATGGCAAACTATAAAAGCTGCCCCTCATTCCCCAAACTGAGCCGTGAAAAATAATAGAAACTCTTATACTAATATTTATAATAGTTTAGTAAAAGACCAAACGTTTCTTATGCTCAAGCAACAAATGGAGCGATTTATTCTAAAAACAACCCACAAATGGCGACACGAGGACCTGGGTCTTCAGCACAAACAGAGGCCAAAAAACCAAATCCCCCATCTAACAGATATAACAATAATTTTCCAAATTTCAACCATCGAAATAATAACTTCAATTTTAATAACAATAACAATAATTTTAATGTTCAAACAACGCTGCAAATGACAATGCATTGTCTCATGCAGCTGTCACAAATCCCTTGCAACAACCTGAATTATTCGAACCAACCACTAAATCCAAACCAGATGTACGCCCAAATAGAGGCATCCTGCAACAATATTAATAATGTCTAGTTCTTCTCCAATTGGCCTCAGTTTGTGTTCTTGGAACGCAAACGGTTTGCTCAGACGTAATGCTGAATTACGTATTTTTATAGAGAAGCACTCCCCAGATATCACTCTCATACAAGAAACCCACTGGAGACCTTCACACACATTTAATATCACCAATTACACATGCCATATAAACGATAGAATCTCGGACGGGCCGCGGACCACCGGTGGAACTCTTATCTTAGTCAAAAATTCGCTCAATCACTACTGTCTCCCCACCCCACCTCTCCGCGCTATGGAAGCAACTAACATAATACTAACTCCTCTCAAACATGATCCCATCTCTATTACCGGCGTTTATATCCCCCTTCTGACGAAAGCATGTTTACTATTGATATCGAGCACTTTCTTCAAACTGCCAGTAATTGTGTTTCTCTTCGGAGATTTTAACGCCACTCATAATGCAAGGAATTGTAACATTAACACTAGCAGAGGTAGGCACCTCTTTAACTTCGCTAATATGTTAAATTTAAATATCGCCTTTCCCCCTACTCCTACTAGATTTGGTCATAATTCTGCGAATGTGCAATAGACATCGCACTTATAAAAAACTTCTACTACCCCTTCACGATTAACTCCATTAACGATTTATCCTCAGATCACAATCCTGTTTTCTTAAATTTCAATAAATTTTCTTAAATTCTTAAATTTCAACTTTAAACTAGCAGTGGAACCCTCTAATCCAAGAGAGGTCTCCACTGATTGGAATGAATTTAAAATTAATTTAAATAAAAATCTTTCCCTCTTTGATTACCATCCTAACAATATAATAATACTACCGATTTAGAGTGGAAAATTGGTGAGTTCACCGACGTGGTCATTGAAACTCATAGCCACGCCTCCCAACCAATAGAAATCGACCGTTGAAATTTCACTTCACAACACATTAACCAGCTCATTAAAGTCAAAAACTACCTTCGCAAAAGATATCACTAGACACTTAACCCCATTTTTAAAACACATTACAATAGAGCACAATCCGATCTTAAAAAAGAACTTAAAAAATATAATGATAACATTTGGCAAAAAAGACTGGAAGCAATTAACACCACAGACAACAGCCTTTGGCGCACACAAAGATTTCTCAAAAGTAAAAGGCCAAAAATTCCACCTCTAAATTGTGCAACAGGTACGGCCGTCACTGATCAGTAGAAAGCTAATCTTCTTGCTACTAACATTAAAAATAACTTTGTCGAATATGAACGCGAAAATGGTACTCATAACCAAAACGACGAATTAATGAACTCCACTGTAAATAACTTTCTTTCTACTCCCCCTCCACTTTTATTGAACCTGCTCTTCTGGATGAAATAATCCACTACATTAAACATGTCAACGCCAGAAAGGCCCCCGGTAAAGACTATCACTAACCTACGCTAAAAAATTTTCCAATTAAATTAATCCTTATTTTAACAATTCTCATCAATAAAATTCTCAAATTTAATCACTTTCCAGACAACTGGAAATAAGCCATTATTTTTTCAATTAACAAACCTGGTAAAGACCCCATCTAGCATCTAGTTATAGACCTATCTCTCCTTTCCACATTAAGTAAACTTACTGAATCTATTATTCTCCACAGATTAAAAAAATTCATTAATGATAAAAACCTTCTTATAATCTCAATCAATATGGTTTTACTAATAAGCTCTCTACCTTACTTCCACTTTTAAGATTAACTGAACACATCTCGGAAGGTTTCCAGAAAAAGAAAAGCATGGGAGTTGCATTTCTGAATATCCAGAAAGCCTTCGACCGTGTTTGGATTAATGGACTTACTTTCAAACTAATATCCTATGATCTACCTCCCCCCTCTGTGTGTGTGTGTGTGTGTGATTCACCTCATTCACTCCTATCTGACCAACCGTTCTTTCAAAATTCGAATTAACGAGTCCCTATCTAACACACATACTGTTTCTGCAGGGTGTCCACTAGGTTCCTTGCTCGGACCCCTGCTCTTTAATCTCTATATTAACGATATTCCTAATTACTCACTAACCAAGATCAATCTTTACGCTGATGATACCGCCATACACACAACTTACAAAAACCTGACAACTATATCTTACGCGATTAACAAGCATCTTCTTCTACAAAATTTCTACTACAAATGGAAAATTAGTATATATATCAACGTGAAAAAATCCACAGCCATTATTTTCACAAAAAAGCACTCACTGCCACCACCACTCATCATGTACAACAAACAGATCCCCTTGTCTCAGGAAGCTAAATATCTTGGAATAATTTTCGATACACACCTATCATGGAAACAACATATTTTATACGCTCGCGATAAGTTCCGGAAAATCATGTTCAAACTTTTCCCTTTAATAGGCCGGAACTCTCATTTAAGTATAGAAAACAAAGTGCTTCTCTATACAGCCGTTATGCGTCCAATAATAGCATAATAGCTTACACTTGTCCAGTATGGGGATAACCTGCTAATACAAATATTAAAATTCTTGATACTCTGAAAAATTCTCTAATACGTATGATTGCCAAAGCCACAAGATACATGCGCAATGACGACATACGTAATGCATCAAAAATTACTAGTTTTAAATATCATATTCAGAAAATAGCAACTAACTTTTTCAACGCTCTACCTGAAACCAATAATTCTACACTGGTGTGCAAAACTTAAGCAACAGGTGGGTTTATTGCCATAACTTCACGAAAAATCATCTGAGAGACATGAAATTCTGAAATGAGGGAGAGTATTATGTACGTAAAGGATGACGAAAGCATCGGCGCTGAAAAAGGAACACAACGCATACGGTATGGAATCAAACAAAAACAAGCTTTATTGAACGCATAGTATCGTGACTCATGATTGTCTATCCAACAGGAA
>BMAV01002712.1:55897-72166 GCA_019973955.1 Trichonephila inaurata madagascariensis
TTGATCTAGCAAATGATGCACCCCCTTGCTTATATGTAATGTGTCTGATTATGATAAAAGGATAAGAGTATTTGCGTGGGTTTTAAGATTTATAAATAATTGTAGCAAACACTACAACAAATGTATGGAACATGAACTTTCTGTTGCTGAAATTGAAAATTCTGAGAAACAATTGATTCGTTTAACTCAGACATATTATTTACCTGATGTTGAATCTTTAAAATTTGTTACCTTTATTGATAATGATAATATTTTAAGAGTAAAATCTAAAATAACTGAACGAAATGATGAATGTTCTTTTTTGTATCCTATATTGTTACCTGAAAAATGTGAATTTACAAAACATTTGATTAGATCTATACACAAAAAGAACTGTCATGCTGGAATTCAAATAATGCAATCATTAATTAGTGAAAGGATCTGAATTATCAGAGCTAGAAAAACCATTGTTGCGTAGATCCGAGGGTTCGAGGATTTTATGCAAAACAATCACAAAGAAAATAAACAGTTCTTTTAGAGCGATGCGAATTTATTATCAAAACTCCAATCCTTTAAATACAGGATTCAACAGCAATATTCACAGAGTAAATATCCGAAGGTCTTCACACCTTCAAAAGCAATCAAACACAATAACCAGTGTTTAAAAATACACGTAAGTAAAGATTATTCACAAGCACAGCCGAGCTAATCAAAACAATCCTATGAAAGCGAAACAGAAATTAAATCAACTGGGAGAGTGGTTTCCACCCACCCCTCCACCAGCGTTATTGCGCTGCATTTAATGTGGACTGCTTTTTATTTTTATATGTAACTTCAACAAATTGTTCTCTGTTCAATTTCTTATGATGAGTGGATAATAGAGCTATCTCCAAGGTTCCACGTAAATGTATAACCGTTACCGTTACCAAAACAATCCTCACTACTCGCTGGTTTAATCCAGACTCCTCGCCGTCCCGGCGAGCATCTCCTTTATAGGCGCGACAGAAACTTCCAGAAATATAGCCGCTCGTGACATTAGTGGAGAGATCCACTACTTTCTAGAAGATTCCAGAGGGTTCCGAACTCGCCAACATAGTCGCCAATGACGCCAAAATGGTCGCCAAAGTCGCCAAATGGTCGCCAACTTGGTCGCCAAAAGTTATGTCAATTTGGCTCTACCGCCAAGATTTCGCCAAGTTCTCATTGAATCGCCATTATAACGTAAGGGGCGGCATTGCTTGTGAATGGTACAATTTTAACATGTGCAATAAACATAACAGAGTAATATAAATGCATTAAACACTCAAATACAAATTATTTACACTATTTCCACAAAATTCGTAACACTATTAAGAGTATTTTAAATAAATGTGTTATTTGTGCTCGTTTTAAAGTGAAATCATTGCCAAGCGGACCATCACCTTTACCACTAGTCCGAGTGACTTATTGCGCGATATTTAAAGTTGTAGGAATTGACTTAGCTGGACCTCTATTTTTAAAAACTGGCGAAAAAGTATGGATTACATTGTTTACTTGCGCAGTCTATCACGCGCTTCATCTTGAATTAGTAAACGCTCTGATGCCTTTTTGCCAGCCCTTAAGCTGAATTCACTCCAAGGCGTACAAACGTCAAGCGTCTAGCCAATCAGAGACTTCATCTCGGGCGAAATGAAGTCTCTGATTGGCTAGACGCTTGACACTCGACGTTTGTACGCTTTGGTGTGAATTCAGCTTTAGACGTTTCAATGCCAGGCGCGGGAGGCCCAGGATAATTTAATGTGTTTACGGTACTAATTTCCGGGGTGCTTTCAATGACCTTGAAAAATTGGATCGGCATAAAATATCGAAAGAAACATCAACTCAAAAAATAGTTTGGAAATTTATACCACCCACCGCCGCATGGTGGGGAGGCTGGTGGGAAAGGTTGGTTCGCATTATCAAGGAACTTTTGAGACGTTCTCTTTGAAAATCAATATTGTCCTATGAAGAATTGTCTACAGTGATTTGTGACTGTGAATTTTTAATCAATAGTAGACCTTTAACTTACATATCTGAAAATCCACAGGAATTGATCCCTCTTACTCCGGCAATGTTTTTAATAGAGAATCGGTGTTCCGATACTACCGATATTGATGAATTAAATTCGCGAGACTTAAGAAGAAGAATTAAATATAGAATTAAAATTTTTAAGTGTTTTAAGACAACGTTCCAGGAAAGAATATTTAGGTGAACTATATATAATACAAAAACAGAATGATAAGCAGGTGTGGGAACCCCGAATTGGGGAAATGGTTTTAATTGGGAAAGACAATAAGAAACGTTTGTCTTGGCCTATAGCTAAGATTATAGAATTAATCCCTTGTCGAGGTGGGGAAATTCGAACAGTTCAGCTAAAAACTCAACATGGAACAGTAATACGCCCGGTGCAACGTATCTTCCCTTCGGAAGTACAAGCGATTGCAAATAGCGATAAGGAGTTGAAAGAGGAATCAATCTCTGTAAAATGTACTAAATCTGAAAATGTCTTGAATACCAATGATGTAATTGTAAAAAATATACTTCTTCTGGAAGATTAAATAAAGAACCAAAGAGACTTGATCTTTTGAATTATAACTGTTATAGGTTTGAGACTCTCCCCAAGTCTCCAAGGTGGGAGTATATTGTTAATAAAAATGATCTGCGTGAATGAGTGGCTGCATGGCACCACGTTTTTGTAACTGTGAGGAGGTTATGTGACGTCATTATGCTCTGTATATAAAAAGGGTGAAGAAATCCCGAGTGTTTTCTCTCACTCTCGCTCGGTAGTTCTGAATAAACTTAGTTACTTTAATTGACTGGCTCAAGGCTGAATTACTTCCACCAACGCCCAGCATCGGGTAGATTCAGCTCGCAGAATTTTAGAATTGATATTTTTCTTTACAAAGTTGAACAGAGAATAATTTGTTGAAGTTACATAAAAATAGATAGCAGTCCACATTGAGTGTAGCGCAACAATGCTGGTGGAGGGGTGAGTGGGAAACTACTCTCCCAGTTGATTTAGTTTCTGTTTCGCTTTCGTAGGAAAGCCAAGAGAAAATGACGTCACATCTCCATGACAACAAAGCCAGTCTTTCAACCGTCTGCAGCATCTCGAGGAACGAGGAAGGGATAAATTTCTTTAATAACAAGGATTAAAAGAATATGATTTTTAAGTCCGTTAGTCGCGTTACCTCTTAAATAACTGTGTGCGGTTATTGAAAGGAAATTTTAAATAACCACTTCGAAGAAAGTAAAAAAAGGTAGAGGAGTTTGAAATAAGATCATGAGGGGTGAAGTTGCCACTCTAAATGCGATCAAAAGTTTGAATGGTTCGGGGGGGGGGGGATAAAATAGGGTGTGAGGTCTTGCAAAAAAAAAAATCTATTGTAACAATAAAGCATTTCATTTATATAGATATAGATATATATATAGAGAGAGAGAGTTTTTTAATTCGTATCAAGACATTCTTATCCTTTGCAGAGCTGGGAAGCTTTGATACGAGTGGTTAAGAACTGCTCTAGGTCTCTTAGAAGAGCTAGGGATAGAATTGTCGTAAGCCGGGATTTCCCTGATAGATTCATTTGAAAACTGTGGTAACCGTTGAAGAAATTTTCTGATTGTTTTTTGATGAAATCAAGAAGCGGCGAAACATTAAGATCTTTATACAAGACTTCGTTCCTGACAAACCAAGGTGCGTTTGCTGCTTTACGCAGTTGAATGTTTTGAAATGTGTGCAATCTTTTCAGGTGAGTTACTGCCACCCCTTCTTAGATGGGAGAAGCGTACAGCATGATGGGGGTGAAGAATGGCTTTGTATAATAGAACCTTGTGCCTTAATGCGAGCTTGCTCTTGTGAGAAATCAAGCGATTTAGAATGTTTCTCATTCCAGCCACCTTTTGGTGGGCGGAACGGATTTGTTTGGTAAAGTTTAATTTAGCGCAGAATTTCTCAAACTGTGGGGCACGCCCCCTTTGGGGGGCGTGATAACTCTGCGAGGGGGTGCGAGCATATTGAAAAATCGAAAACAAAAGATAATAAAAAATTAATTTATTGAAATTAAACAGTTAAAATACTTTCTGATATAATAAAATATAAAATACACATTTACACTGATATAATACACTTATAAATGTATCAGTATACTCTAGAATGTATTTTATAATTAATTTAACAATACTAAGTTAAAAACAAATTTGATAATTATCAGTGACCCCATGGGTTTGTATTAACATGTATCTTGATAATTTGTACGGTTTATAATTAATTCCTTAACTGATGATTAAAAAGTTACGCAATTCTCTTTCCAATGCCACCGTTTTCCATGTAGACGACCGTATTTTGATGTTTTTCTTTTGAGGGAGAGGGGGAGGAGAAAAGGAATAAATAAGCAAATCCTCTGAAATAAGTAAATCCTCCGCAAATACTATCAAGATCCTTTTATTGCATCCAAAGCCTTCGGAATAATTTTATGGATAGCACTGCACAGCTGAGATCGTACTTCGCAAAGACGTATTTATACGTCCAGAAAATTAATACTTTGACTGAGTGAGACGTTTATGTACGTCGGTGGCACATACGAGGTTAAAGTTGTATTGTAGCTTTAGTGTCAAAGTATAGTATTATTGGATTCACAATACATTGTTATTGTATGCAGGGGGGCGTGATGAAAATGATGACTGTGTGAATAGTGAGTCACTTATATTGAAAGTTTGAGAAGCACTGATTTAGCGTCAAGTATTAACCCTAGGTACTTATACTCAGTAACCCAGGGGACAGGCTGATTAAAAATGTTGACATGTGGGAGGTTTCCGATGCACCACTGTCTCGTAAAGAGGAGGCATGCGCTTTTAGATGTATTAACCTTTATTTTCCAGTCGTTAAGCCCGGTTTGAAGTCGAATGACCTAATTTTGTAGCCGTTCAATGATATTGTGGTTACAAATGTTTTGGGTGAAAATGACAGTATCATCCGCGTACATCCCTAAGTGGACTTCGGCAGCCTTCGGAATGTCGTTGATGTTGATGTTGGGCCCCAATCAAGATTCTTGTGGTACCCCACTGAGAACTGGACGCGGGGTGGAGAGACTGTTTTCAATTCTTATCCTAAATTCGCGGGAGTTTAAGTAGGAGTGTATAATTTTGATGAGTTGGTCCGAAAATCCAAGTCGCATCATCTTGGTTAGCAGGCCATCATGCAAATTTTGTCAAAGGCTTTGGCTATGTCCACAAAAAGCATACCCGTGGCCTGGTTATTTTGAAAGCCATGATGAATCAGCTGAGTAACTCTAAGTAACTGGGTTACTGTGGAGCACTGTGTGACAAAGCCATGCTGTTCAGGAATAATAATATTCCTGGCTGATTAAGGCGATTCAAAAGAACAAATTCGTACGCTTTGCTCAAGCTACTGAGTAGCGAGATTGGACGGTAATTTTGAGATCGAGTATCATCAGACTTGGGTTTAAGTATAGGGACCACCACCACTGTCTTCCAATTTTTAGGGAAATGACAATTCTCCTTTAATACATTGAACAGCATGGCAGTAAAAAGAACAAATTTGAGGGGGAGATTTTTAAGGATGCGATTTGTAATTAAATCCAATTCAGGAGATTTATTGATCTTAAGCTTTTTAATATATTCCTGTACTTATACCCTGGGGTTGTTTTTTCCAGGTTTAGACAGGTAGGAGCATCCAGGACACTTTTAATTTTCCCTTGTGTATGAGCTGTAAAACGTTCGTTTTCAGCTTCAGTGTTGGGTTCGAACTGCTTTTGAAGGCTGTCGGCAATCACTTCAGCCTTCTCCAGAGGGTGATTTGCTACACTGCCAAGTGCGCCCTTTAAGGGGGGATGTTTTGTGACAGCACGATTTGGTTCGGTTCCACCCCAATTTTGAAGGAGAACACCTTGGGGGTGGGTTCTCCCACCTCTCTTCCCCTTCCGTCAATCTCACGAGAGGACTTGCGACTGGACCAGCGGCATAGTGGAGACTATTAGATCCCCACCCTGCAAAGTCAGGTTTTGGGTCCCAAACCAGATCATACAATGGGTACATATGTCAGTCAGGCTTTGGGCTCCCTAGAATCCTGCCCCCCCCCTCTGCAATGCGGGGCTGTACGTTACGCCACTGGGTTGGATGGCTATTTAAAGTATCCCCAAGCAGCAAAGGTTCTGTACATTTACAAACATGCATGCCTTTTCCGGGATTCAAACCCAGGCCCTACGAATAGCAGTCAGCCTCACTAAGCACTATACCGGATATATAATGTAACAATGTAAATGAATTCAACAAATTTCTTTATAAGAATGTGTCCTCCCTCCCCCCCAAATCAATGGTCTTCAAACTTTGTCGACTCATGAAGCCTTTGAAGCTATAAGGTGTTCCCGGGAAACCCAGACAAAAGAGAAGAGAGGACTTAGAATAAATGTTAAAATAATATTTAAAGTAGATCAACACAGATTATGAGTACTTTAAGTAAAGAAAATTTTAAGAAATACTGTATTTTTTGTTAAAAAATAGCCCAATATAAATGTAATTTATTCATTAATTCGAGTTCCAAGTGTGTGTCATCTGCCATCGCATTTCATTTAATAACTGGGATATATGTTTGCATTTTTTTTTACACAAACTGCAGAAATCTAGCTACTTTGAAGCTATCTATACTGTCGCATTTCCTATTCAGCGTTAATTTGCTTCCATATTTTGTTTCTGTTGCCACATACATTGAGAAATATTTTTATCTTAAATACAATGTTCACAGAATGGTGTTACAATGTTTATAACTGGGAAGAGAAATTTCTGTGTATTCTAGACATTTGCAACTTAAGGGGACACGCTACGATTAAATTGACGAAAATCGGTCAAAAAATCAAAAAAAAAATTTTTTTTGCCTAAATTATTCCTTATACATTTCTCTATTACCTCACAAAATTTCAGAGCTCTAAATTAAAAAAATCCAAAGTTATGATAACTAATATGCTCGTCAGAATTCACATTCTGACATCATTCTGCTCTAGCAGACGCACTTTTCATTTTCTAGCCAATTTAATTAATTCTAACACTGTTAATCAGTTTTGAAATAAAGTGAAGAGATTGTAATCCGTTCTTAATGTTTGTTTACATTTGCTGAGCTATACTGCGTTCTTTATTTTGCTAATTTTTATTTCATATTTTTGAAATATTTAGTTTCGGTTTATCAAAAAAAGTCTTTTTCAAGACTATTTTATCGTTATCACACACAGTTTAACAGTTTTATTTTATATATATAAAGGTATTCTCATGCAGCATTTTAATAGTTAAACATGCCTCGTACAAAGAGGAAAAAAAATCAACTAAATTAAGTATTCAAAAGCGATGGTGCACTGAAACAAAAACTAAAAACAATATGGAAATTTCAGAGCACAATTCAAATGTTGCTCAACATTCAAGTGGTGATAGCATTTTTAAAAATGAAAGAGTTTCTATGCAAGAAAAAAGTGTACTAGAACAAGAAAATGTTGCTGATACCTATGATAGACCAAGTTATATAATTGTTGACAAAAATGCCTTGTGTGATATTTTCAAGTATACTTTTTGTGGTAGCTACAACCAGTCAACTTTAAAACTTGAATTTGGACATAAATATGGATTTTCTCATCAATTAAAACTGGTATGCAAAACATGTTCTGAGCAAAAAATGGAATGCTTTACATCTTCAAGACTTGAAAAAAAATCAAATACATCTACACCTTTTGACGGGAATGTTCGTGCTGTTCAAGCATTTCTTATACAATCAGTGGGGGCCATGCATCGGTTGAAAAATTTTGCATGTTTCTCAATATGCCTTTCATGTCGAGTAAAACCTTTAATGAAATTAAATGCTACATTAACTCAGTGTACTCTCTTGCTTCCCAAACTGTGTTGAACTATGTACATAACAGCGTTCAAAATGCTTACAGCAAATTGGATCAAAATGGGTCAAATACTGTTACTGATATTGCTGTTTCATTTGATGGGACATGGTTGACCCGAGGACACACATCCCAAATCGGTATTGGCTGTGTAGTCGACACTTTAACAGGATACGTTATTGACTATGAAATTATGAGTAAGTACTGTCCAACATGTATAAGCACGAAAAATGAATTAGGCGAAACTACAGCTGAATACGATGTTTGGTATTCTGGCCACAAAAATTCCTGCCAGATTAACCACATTGGGACATCAGGAGCAATGGAAATGAAGGCTGCATCTAAAATTTGGTCTCGATTAGAAGCATGTGGTTTTCGTTACAAAACATTGTTATCTGATGGTGATGCTAAAACTCATACATTCTTAAATAGCCTAAAAATATATGGACCAGTTGTTGAAATTTTGAAAGAAGAGCGTATTAATCACGTAAGCAAAAGGTTAGGCACCAGCTTACGTAATCTTGTGAAAGATTGGAGAGCTAAAGGTATCACTTTAGGAGGAAAATCTTATGGCAGCCTAAAAGAAACAACAATAAAAAAACTAACGCAGTACTATCAGAAAGCTATTCTGGAAAATAAAGGAGATATTCAGGGCATGAAAAAATCTATATATGCCACACTTTATCAGTATCTCGACAGACAAAAATCCAATGCACATGAAATGCCCTCCTGGCAAAGATTCGTGGTGTTTTTATCGGAGCCTTAGCTAAAGGTGAAAAACCTGCACCACATAAATTTAATATTGGAACACCAATAAATCCAGATTACTTGACAAAAATTGTTCCAATATATCAAAGGTTAGCTTCTGATAGTCCTTTGAAAGGATGTGCCAGATGTCTGACTCAGAACAGCAACGAGAGTCTGCATAGCGTGATTTGGAGTGAGTGCTCTAAAGAAACTTCAGCAAAATCACGCCGTGTAAATATAGCTGTTTCTGAGGCAATATCAGAGTATAACTTTGGTACTTTGAAAGCCTTAAAAGAAATACAAAAGGCTGCTAATTTGGATCTTGGAGAAGAAGCAGTAAAAATTGCTGCCACACGTGATTACAGACGTAAAAAAGAAAGAAATCGCCAAAATAATCTTGCTTTTCGCATAGACGTCGAAAAGTAAAACTAGCCAATCTGCGAAAAGAAAAATATTCAAAGAAAAAAGAAGGGATTACATATAGTCCTGGGTTTTTTTAAACATAAACGTAAAAAAAATATATGAAGTTGTAAAATAGAATTATTTTAAAATCATCGTAAAATGGGTTCGTATGTTATTTATCGCAATTTTTTAAAAATGTAAGGTACTGAAAATTTTAAATTTTAAACATATAAAATTATAATTTTCATATAATACCTTTATAAAACTTTTGCATGTGCATGTAGTATATACAGTAATTTTTTAGTGATTTTATTGCACTTATATATATCTTTTTACAGTAAATAAAAACTTTAAATTGATTTATCTCAGAACAAAAAAAATCGTTTGTTTTCTTTCATTTAAAATATGCTAAGGCTTTTTTTTCTATTGCATGAAATGTTTTAAATTTTTTTTATGGGTTGCTATTAATATGTATAACAAAAGTTGGTATGCATTTTTGAATCAAAGCAATACTTATTTTTTTTAAAATATTTGAACTCAGAATTTATACGTTTTTTAGGGATTTTTTCATAATTCATAAAATTTTTTTTTAGGAATTTGAATCATGTTATCCCCAAACCCATACCAAATTTTGTTGTACATGGTTTGACAAATATGTAAATCAAATTTCTTGGGTGTACGTCAATTATTGTACGAGGAGTAACGTTTTAAATTTACTTCATAAATTTTTTAAATTTTTTTTAAAAAATTAAATGGATTGCTTTTTGTGATATTTTGAGCAAATATTCTGCCTTACGTATTGCATATACATAGGTTACAAGGAAAAAAATTGTAAAAACCATAAAATCAAAGATTTTTGTTTAAATCGTACCGCGTCCCCTTAAAATTTAGGAGTTGCTTAAATTTAGAGTCGAATCTGGTGATATGTCAAGAAGTTTTTTCTTCTCCTTCATTGAGAAGCCTTCTGATTTATCCATTCATGCTTAAAAAGCACAGGACTTTTACGAAATTTTAGATTTTTTGATCGCGCGCGCGTAAGATATTTATTTATATTTATTTTTCATATGCAAACTGCTGTAGTGGTTAGAACCCACGACCTTCGGGTTCGTAGCCTAGTAACATATCCACTAGACAAAAGTGATCACCTCGGTCCGGAGGCGTTTACTGGCTTATTTAGATACCGCTACACTACTCTCCCACCAGTGAGTCGGTTGATAGGCATAAACGATTATTTTTTATTTATTTAATTTTTTTTCTTATTATTATTTATTATTATTTTTCTTGATTGCGGTAGATTGCGCCACGGCAGTTCAGAAAGTTGCTTTTTCTTAATTCAGTCAAGGTCACCAATGTAGTGGTTAGAACCCGCGACCTTCGGGTTCGTAACCTAGTAACATATCTAATAGACAAAAGAGATCACCTCTATACGGAGGCTGTTACTGGCTTAGATACCACTACACTGCCTTTAAAATGTAATAATCTTTTATAAAAATTTAAATTTTGCTAAAATTTTGTTGCTTTGCTTAAACAAACAGAGATCACTTGCGGAACCTCTATCAAATTTCCAGGGAACAGACCTTCATAGACTACTATAAAAAAATAATGTAAAATAAAAATCATTTAAAAAAATAATATAAGAAAGTAGATTTATGTGAAAAAGTCTGAATGAAACGAAGATTTAATATATATATATATATATTTCTTTAAATCGCTAAAAGTATTTTTCAAAACTGTTGCTAATAAATACAATACTACGTTAAGAATATATACTTTTGAATAACAGAACAATTAGAGATTAATTGTAATTTAGCTTATCTATTGTGAAAGAGGATATGACTAAATGTTTTTCTTTCAATGGATGATGCGTGAGTCATGTGAACACTCCTTTTTTATGCAACTATCTATCTGGAAAGATAAAGTATTTAAATGTCAATTTGTTTGTTTCTTCAATTGAGTGATGTGCATATTTAAAGCGATTGTATACATATTTATGTAATCCTTAGTTTGGTTTCTTAAAATTTACTATTTTGATTCCCCAAAATTTAAAATTTGAGTAAAAAAAAATGAATATTAAACTATTTGTTTTTTTTTTAATTGTAAATTAAGAAAATCGAAATTTTGTACATACTCTAACCGTTGCTCGACCACTTTTCTAGTATTTCATGAATATATTCTGTTTACATAGATAAACTATTGCTATCTAAGTTTTAGCATTGAGCGTTCGACTGTATTGAAAAACATTCCTTTAACTCTAACATCTTTATTTAAAAATGACAGGATTTGAATTTCTAAAACTGAAGCAGAATTATCGTTTACATTCCCGTAACCTCCTTCTCCAAAGCGAATTTCAGCAAAACCTTATTTTAGTAGATCTCTACTCAACTACTCAACAAAAGAGACGGGTTTGCCAAATTTCAAGTCTACAGATATAACAGTTCGAAAATTGGAATATTTATCTCTAACGCTCCTCAACCCCTTGAAACTCGTTGTGGGCCAATTTTCGTAAAACGTGTTCTTTATGGATCTCTACTCTATTGAAAGAACATGCCAGCCCAATTTCAAGTTTGTAAATTTAAAACTTCTAGAGATCTCTTAAAATGAAAGAGTGAGATAGAATCACTTTTCTTCTTTATGAATATCAAGGGTGTAGCTACCGCCGTATCAGGCGTATCAATGATACGGGACCTCAAAACGCGTAAGCAAAAAATCATAAAATGTTAAAGCGCTCCCAAAAAGAGGTCCCTAGGAATTTTGATATAGGGCCCGATCCAGACTATCTGCGCCAGTGATGTATACACTGCAATAATATCAAGATATGATGTAAACAGCTGATTTCAATATGAACCGTTGCAATTTATATCACATATTTATGTGTTCACTATTGAACAAAATCATCAGATATGACTTAGAGTTCACATATATATTTAATTAATAATTTCTACAATACATTTCTGGTTTTGTCTTATAAAAAATTTAGTTATAAAGTGTGACGGCTCTATCCACGATCTTCTTACTAATAGTCCTCTTGGGGAATTTTTGGTCTTTAAAAATAATTTTATTATAAAATATCCTCTCGAAGAGAGAAGAAAACGTGAGCATGTAAATTAGTACTATATAAAGCAGGGGTGTCCAACACTTGGGCCGCATGTGGTCCGCCAGTACGTAAGTTGCGGCCCGCCAGTACGTAAATTGCGGCCAGCCGACTCTTTTTTAAAAAATTTTAAATATCAGGTTTTTAATTTTTTTTCATTTTGAAATTTATTTGAGGAGAAATTTAAACATATATATATATATAAATCCACAATGCATTTGCCTGTTACCTATTCTTGTTTTAAAATAAATCCTTTTTGATAATAGAACTGTCCTTTAGATTAAAATAGATTTATATTTTATCAAACCGTTACATTTAATTTTACTATAATAAATTACTTTTTTTAATAAATTCCGAATTACATTATGCATATCCTTTGCTATGGATGGTACATAATTCTGTGTGTGTACGACTTTCATTTCTCCTCCTCCTTTTCTGTTTGGAGTGCCCAGAAGCAAGAGGCAGTCAGAGATGTTTTTTAAGGTTTAAAAAATATATATATTCAGGACGGTTAAGATAAAGGGTAACGTATACTTAATCGTTTGCGAATGACAGCACAATCAAATTTTTACAATGAGTAACGAAAGATCAATTCAAAAGGAACAACGTAATTTTCAAGAAAATGGCAGTTGTATATTTTGAACATTATTTGATCATTGCATTATTATATTATATATATATAAACATTATTATATTATCTATGTCTGTATATATGGAAAATAATGAAAATAATAATAATAATTCATTCTGTTTTAAATTTTCACTCCAATAAATGTTTTTTTTTGTTTCCAAATCTGATATAAAGTTACATATTTTTATGTGCGGCCGGCGAGATTATAATATTTTTCGGAAGTAGCCCGCAAAGTCATTTGGGTTGGCTACCCCTGATATACAGTCTAGACTTTCAGGTTAGAAGAGAGGGTTAGGATAGACAGCTAGCAGAGTAGTGAAGGAGCAGATATTTAGTAATTGATAATTGTTATGTGTAAGTTGACGATCTGTCACATTATAGATTTAATCTAGATTAGGTAGATAAGAAGTCAGAGCGATTGACTTGACTTAAATGTTCTAAGTAAAGTCTTCTCATATCTCGCGTACCACGTTAGTTGCTTTTCATATTTGATAATTGGGTGCATCTCTTAGCTTTGGTTGATTGAACTTGTGTTGTGGTTTGTGCTGTGAATAAACTGAGTTGAATTTGAATATGGCTAGTCTCTTCCTTCCAATTCTCTCACATCTTTAGGCGCAGAGACGAGACCTCTACAAAAGATACACAAATAACACATTAACCCTTTAACGCGCGGTGGTATCTCTCCAAAACCACCATTTCCTAAAAAAATACCTCTAAACGCGCAGTGGTATTTGAATGAAACCAATGGTTCTACCTATAATTTTTTTTTATTATTAAAAGATACTAGATGTCAGCCTTTACAAAAAACTCTTCTTTCTGTGAGAAAAATGCATCGTTTTAAAAACCTTTTTTGAACACTTTCAAAAAAAGTTTCTTTAGCAAATAAAAACAGATAAATATTCAAAGTAAATTATGTACATTTTTGCTGCATATGCTGTTCATAGCATAACTAATTTTTAGAATGATAAATTATAAAAAGAACTGCCTCATAATAAGTAATCTAAGTGGTGGTTTCGCACGTATACCACCGCGTGTTTAGAACATGAAAACTGTCCGACTTGTAGCACTCACGCGTAAGAGATATTCTCCCTTTTTTTTTATGACTCAGGCAGTGAAGTAACTAATAATTTAAGGGGTTTTTTTGCCATTGCTTTGGGGGAGGGGATTTTGTTTATATTGAAATGGTGATGTGTTTCTCGAATGGAAATTTTTTTCTCATCTCATTTACGTTCTTTTTATACTGAAGAGAGGTCGAATCTTTTGGATGGTGAATATATGTTCTAATATAGCTGGTACTATTTCTTTTAATATTATTTTTGTTTACCTCTTTCAATTAAGTTTGCTAATATTTAATCTTTTGAAGATAATTTTTATTAGTATTATTGCATGTTTTAATAATTTAATAATAAAGAAACAATGAAAAATCTGGCTATTGAAGTTGATTTCAATCCCTTATCGTTATATTTTGTAATATTTAACATTTAAAACGTAATTCTAATACTTAATATTGCATGTTTTAGTAAATTTATTACAAAATATATAAAGAATAATCTTACAAATCTGATCCAAATCATAGATTGTTCATCCGAGAATTATGTCCTAAGTGCGCGGTGGTACTCCTATGAAACCACCTCCCCCCTCGAGGGGGAATGTACTCTAATTTTTTTTTAAAGGTATTTTCTCTGTTCTTAGGTTCTATACATTGCATTTATTAATTTTATTTTGAAAAATTCAGCGAATTTGTTTTTTCGCGCGTCAAAGGTTAAGGTATATTTGTGGTTTATTGCATGTATAAGGGGCCCCAAGGGGGCTCCAAAATATATGAGCAAAAAATTGCAAAATGTTAAGGAGCCCCATAGAAAGTGCCCCAAAGAAACTCTGATGCAGTGCCCCCTCAGGACTAGCTACGCCGATGGCATGCATATCGAAAACAAAGACATATAATGAAAACTTTATATCAATCTTATTTTTATTGATTATTTATTTGAATCGGATTCATTTAATAAGAAACGATCTTATACATTTTATTTGAACATCAGAACCTTAATATGTTGTTCGTGGCAAATTTAATAAAAAATTTTTTTGGAATAGTCTCATCTTGCTTTTTTTAACAATATTCCTCAACTTTTGTTACTCAAGCACGTGTAACATTGCTGAAAATCAAGAAGAAACGACAAAACTGAAAAACGTGATCCAAAATTCACGATTTTAATGCACGTGCTTCTTCACGAAGAAATTTCACGTGTTTGGTGCGTACGGTAAAGGCATAATATTTGACGTGTTTTTGATATACAACAGACGTAAAATCGGAGGAAAAACCTGTGCTTGTCAAAAACAATTTGATAGCTGTTGTGAGTATTGTGTTTTATGACGTCAAAAAACTGGTTTTTATACACATGACAAAAATATTTCAAGTTCTAAAATGAATTGTTTAATGATGAGGATACAAATAAAATACCCCCGAAATCTGTTTTCTTATGTATATAATTGAATGGTTAAAATTCCATTTTGAAGTATAAAAAACTGTATCTACCAGTTATATAACTTGCTTCTCCTTACTATCAGCTATGGAATTTTTATAGGTTTTGATAATATTTTCTATTTTAGAGTTACATAAGTATTATGAATAACATTTGTATAAGATACATCATCCCAACCTTAACCTTTTATGTGTAGAAACAGATGTGGATATGAGCGGTGAAAGATCAATACAGGTTGATTCATAAAGAAATATACAATTTAAATGCACTATAAATCAAGAAAAATGTAAGATTTTATACGTTACCTGTAACAGAATGGGCTTGATTCATGAAGTCACATGATAAAAACAAACACGTGTTTTCCATTGAATTCAAAACAAACATTAAACTAATTGTACTTGTTCTATTTGTAAAACTCAGATAAAATTTCAAATTTCACATTTGGGTAAAGATGCTTAAATGTTAAGGAAAAAAATTTCTTCAAAAAGATTTTTTTAAATTAAAAAAAAGTTGCGTATTTTATGCTTATACTTTTAAATAAAATGCATTTTGTATACATATGTACTTTTTAAGAGAAAGTTTCTGCAAAGAGCAAAACTTGGCAACACCGGAGAGCTTGAACTGATTAGTTGGAAACACAAGATAGTTTTTATCGTGTGACTATGACGTCACATGAGTTTTTGAATTGATTGGCTAGAATCACGTGGCTTTCACTATCATGTGACTATGACGTCACATGAATTAACCTCATTGTATGGGATTATTTTAAGTTTTGTAAGAGACAGTCACAAATGTTCTGTGTGTGAAACTTTAGTCACACGAGACACATATGGAGCCAGTAATCCATTTCCACTTAAAAAGGCGTGTTAATGTAAGTCAGTGGTTTTCAAACCGTGTTCCACGGAACCCTGGGGTTCCACAAGACATACCTAGGGGTTCCACGAGTCTCAATAAAAAAATTGAGAAGAAATAAATATGCATGCAAAATGGATTTACGTCCTCTATGAAGTTTCTATAGTTAAAAGTATAAAAAAA